>OY740809.1:28538310-28780504 GCA_963514005.1 Raja brachyura | reverse complement strand
TCCCAAGGCGAGTAACAGCAGTGCTACATGTTTTTTTTAAAAAGGGCACCTTAGGAAGATATTAAGTAAAATGATCAAAAGCTTGATTGAGGTCGTTGTCAGGCTCATGTTTTGATGAGCGGGGTAGAGGTGAAAAGGTTTAGTTTGTGAATTCCAAAGCAGAAAGCCATTGGGATTTGCATTCGCTGCCTTGATTAAATACAGGGGCGCTGAGGAGGCCGGGGCTAGAGATATCTCGCATTGTTGTAGGTTTGGAGATCACAAAACGACAGTGAGTGACTAAGGGGAGACATTGGTTAAAAAAAAAAGCATGCACCAGAATTGTAATGCAGGGACCCGTTGCTTAACTGGACACAGGCGGAGGGCCACCGTTACAAGCGATCAAAGCCCATGGTCGGTGTGTGTTGGAGAGGGGTTTCATGTCCTGCTTGCCTTCCCTGTCCCTCACCACCCAACATGCGCTGTAACTTCACAGGAACTCGCAGTGCCTGAAATGACCGGCCAACATATCAAAGCGGTGCTTTGTTTTATTGCACAGCTCGAAAGCGGAAAGTTGCGGGTTCCAGTCACAGTTCAGATACAAAAATTGATGCGGCCTCCCCTGAATTTTCCGGGGGCTAGAATTTTGAAACTGGGCATCAAGGGGCAAATTAAGCTTGCAATTCCTTATTTTTTTGGACGAGGAAGAAAAATGTGTGGGGTTGCATTAAATAGGAATATGGAGTTAATCCTGCTGCCTCAGCTAATACCCAGCCAGTCAACATCATTAGTGTGGATTATCTGGTCTGTGCCGCATTGCCGTTATTTTTTGAGTTTGCAGTGCAGAAACTGCCTCCTGCTCACCACGGTACACACAGCAGAGACTAAACTACAATATATAATTATTGGCTGTAGTGATTCGCGGCAGCCTGAATGGATTGGATTCAGGGCGCATCTATGAACTCCGAGAAGGTTCATTGACATTACAGCAGTGACTTCACTTCAAAAATTACTTTGTTAGGTGTAAACAGTTGCAGTGTATTCTGAAATGAACACGGAGAAAAGGGCAGGAGAAATGCAAGTCTTTTCCTCCTGAACCTGAACGGTTCGGTTCAATTCAGCTCGCAATTGATTTCCTGTAAACAGAATAAGCACACGGCGATTGGTGGGTAGTTGTGTGGGTAGTTTATTACAAACAACTAACTGTCCTTTGTCCTGTACCTACCATGCCACATTCCCGTCTATGTCTGCCGAATTTGCACGTTGTCTGAAATGCACTATTAGTTTGCGAGCAATGTCAAGGACATAGCAGGGATACAGAGCAGTCTGAGGAGACTGCATCAGCCCACCCGGACACATTCGTGCATTTAATACCACGAGGGGGAATGTAGGTTGTTATGTTATGAACGATTAAGGATTGTATTTGTAATATCATGCAAGGAAGATGTATGTGATTCTAGGACCGTGGGCATTTTGCGTTCCCTTGAAGTGTAACACATTCTAACGTGTATTCATTCTCTTTAAGACACTCATCCTACAAATACACAAACAAGCATGCACTAACAAGAAATTGCACAAAGACCAACATTGATACATCCAGACGCGCACCCAGGGGCACGTGCACGCCTGCATGCACACACACACACAACACTTAAAACATTCATATATATACACACAAACAACGCACACACACACAAACACAGAGTTTAAACACACACACAGTTTAAACACACGCATACACACAAAGAGTTTACACACAGGCTGTAAACACACACACACACATACACACAGTTTGAAAACACACACACAATTTAGACACTTACACACACACACACACACACACATACTCACATAGAGTGCAAACACACACACATACACACACAGAGTCTAAACACACTCACAAACATACACACACACTTTAAAGCTTCAGCTGCATATTTCATCATGAATACTGTCAGTGATTGAATGCACTGCTATAGAAACATTATGTGGCCAACACCAGCACACCCACCCCTGGGCCGTTACAGCCACTGGGGGACCCACTGGACTTCCCAGGGAACTGCACATTAAGTGGATTAAATTGATCTGCTTTGCACCAGCACCCAGCATCAGTGCGTTCCAATATCAAAATATTTTGTGTGAAAGGAGATTCTTAATTTGTTTTGGCAACACCTTCTATTTATGTGCCTCCTGTAACAGAGCAAGGATTTCCGAACCACTTCATCAGCTTGCTTTCAGAGAAGCATTGATGTTGAAGCCACATAAGGAGATATTGAAACATTTGACCACATGTTTAGTTAAAGAGGTATATTATCAGGGATGTCTCGAATAGACAAGAGTGTTACAGAAGCAGAGCAATTAAAGTCAACTTGGGCTTAGACAATTGATTTTCATTTAAATGGAGGGCCCCTTATTTAAATGTTTCCAGATAATGCAAACATTGGAATCATGGTGAAGTGTTTTATTTATGTTCTTTGTCTTATCTTGATATGCTCTTCCGAGGTTATGTAAGCAGAATATTTAACCAGTGGAAGCATCACTATTAAATTCTGCCATTTCCCTACTGTTGGCTGCTGTGTTTTTCATAGCCTCAGTTCCTCATAATTTCCTCCTGAGCTTCCCATGTCACAGCCACACGCCTCTCCTTCACGGCACCCTTTAACACCCTTGACCAGACCTCTCGTTCACTGCCCGCACATTTTCTTATATGGAGCAGCGTTGAATTTTTAAAGTAAACCGTGATTTATAAAGTGTTGTTCATGAATTTAGAACGCATCAAAGTACTTTGCAGCCAATGACATATTTTGAACTGGTCTCTATTATAAATACAGAATAAAAAACGCGGTAAATTTGGGTACAGTAGTCGCACTAACAAATATTTAACAGAGATTTGGTAACTGTTTTAGTGACATTGTTTGAGGAATAAATGTGGTACGTCTCAATAAAATGGACGTACGTGTAGGGTGTTTACTTCAAATGTTTCCCAGGATGATGTCGAGAATCAGATGTTTGGTCAGAGAGGAAGAAAGACTTAAATTGGAGACACAAGGAACTGCAGATGCCGGTTTACAAAAATATACATAAGTTGCAGATGCTGATCCGTTTGGGGTGGGTGGGGGGGGGGGGGGGGGGTTTGGGGAGAATGACAAATAGAATTCAATTCAAAGAGTGTGATTCATTACGTTGGTGGAGTACAAAAAGGACAATGCATAATGAGTGGTAGCATCGTGCACAATGAAGATGAACAGATGGATCTTGGAATGTATGTTCTAGGCAGCTGGGTAAAGACATAGTTTGGTTAAGAAGGTAGAAAGATATCCTCTGGCCTGCCTGAAACTTGTATTTGAGTGCAAAATGTTGTCTATGGCCAAGTGTTGTAAATTGACAGGTTCTAAGGCCTAGGAATGTGCAAAGCCTGAGGGACATGCTTAAACATGTACACTGTACACCTTATACAAAGCCTTCATGGAGAAGGGCAAAAGTTTAATGTTTTCCTGCCTCTTCAGGCCAAGTGGCTACAATCCATGTTCAACCTGATTGATGAAGCTGGCCATGGTATTGAACTAAATTATTTTAAAGTCTTAAATTATTTTTTTAACCTGAGTTACTTTTAGAATTGTGGCCAAAATCAGCAACATGTTAAAAAGGATCAGATGTTATTGTGGTTTGAGAGGAAAAGTAGAATAGTGCAGGTTGGGAGCACGGTGTGGGAAGGTAAAGTGACCCCAAACTATTTGCACAATGTCATTGCTAAATAAGAAAATTAATCTTTGATATTATTAGGTCATTGAACTAACATGATTTATAATGACCTGAATATTCTGTACTACGTCAATGTGATTTTATTTTACAATTATTCTTTCCAAATTTAAAAAAACTCTATTTACATTTTTACATGTTTCACTTCTATTTTTACTAAACTGATTTATTTTATTGACGAAAGTGTAGAATATAAAAGCACGGAGATTGTGCTTGAACGTTATAACATTCTTCTCTAAAGTAGCATTTACCACACCGTCAGGCTGCAGAAATGATTCATACACATATTGCCTGGGCTGGAGAAAATAAATTTTGAGGAGAAGATTTTGAGGAGCGCAGAAGGTTAAGGGGGGACTTGATTGAGGTCTTTAAAATGATGAAAGGGATAGACAGAGTTGACTTGGATAAGCTTTTCCCATTGAGGGTAGGGAAGATTCAAACAAGAGGGCATGACATGAGAAATAAGGGACTGAAGTTTAGGGTTAACATGAGGGGGAACTTCTTTACTCAGAGAGTGGTGGCTGTGTGGAATGAGCTTCCAGCAGAAGTGGTGCAGGCAGGATCCATTTTAACATTCAAAAGTAAAGTGGATAGGTATATGGACGGGAAGGGAATGGAGGGGTATGGTCTGAGTGCAGGTAGATGGGACTAGGGGAAAATAAATGGTCGGCACGGACTGGAAGGGCCAAGAGGGCCTGTTTCCGTCCTGTAATTGGTATATGGTTATTATATGGTTAAAATGGGATTTTGTTTTTAGGAAGAGGGGAAATTGAATTAATGTGTATTAAAATAAAAAGAGGATGAAAGGAAAAGGAAAAACCGACTTAAATTGAAGGCAAAGCACAAATTGCCGGAGGAACTCAATGAGGCAGGCAGCATCTCGGAAGGGAATGGACTGGTGCCGTTTAGGGTCGGCACCCATTTTCAGACTGATGTGGCTTCTCAACCTGAAACGTCGCTTGTCATTCCCCCCACAGATGCTGCCTGACCTGCTGAGCTCCTCCAACACTTTGTGTTTTTTTCACGATTCCAGCATCAGCAATTTCTCGTGTCTCCATAAATTTGAGGCGATTTGTAGAAAGTTTTGAGGAGACTTTTAGGATTTTTCCCCCCAGGAATTTTGGAACTCGCTACCCGAGCTCAGTGGAGGTGGAAACCTATGTCACATTTTTAAAAAAGGGTTGGATGAGCATTTGTGGAATTATGTCCAATATCGTGGTCAGACTGCTGGGATGTTGGAGTAGCTAAGTAGTTCTTTTTTGCCATCACAAAATCTGAACTATGAATTCTCTTGGTTGTATTAGGGACTTTAGGCTTTTGTTTTGTTTTGCCCTAAAATTGTTTTTTAAAAATTTTTACAATTTTTTTTGCTTGGTATATTATGTTGTCTATTGAGTACTGCTTTTAGAGACCTGTTATGTTGCTGCAAGTACACATTTCATTTTTCTGCTTTGGTACACATGATAATTGAACACTTGTTTCTCGGCATCGTGGGAGTAGATGAGATGCCTTACTCCTGTGCTTTGCATTTCAGCTTTAGTTCTGACGCGTTTCTGGACTTAATGGTTCTACGAGAAATGTTGGCCAGTGCAACTTCCTCCTCTACTTTCACTGAGGGAGTGTGGCATGTTATGTACATGTAGAGTGATACAGCATGGAAACAGGCCCTTTGGCTCAACTTGCCCACACCTGCCAAAATGTCCCAGCTACACTAGTCCCACCTGCCTGCCTTTGGTCCATATCCCTCCATGCAGGCCTAACTCAGCGAGACAAGCAGCTTCGCTGGAGAAAAGAAATATGTGACGTTTCGGGTCGAGTCTGAAGGCTCCCGACCCTGAAAGCTAATGTCACATATCTGTCCATGTTCTCCAGAGATGTGTAGGAAGGAACTGCAGATGCTGGTTTACACCTAAGGCAGACACAAAGCGCTGGAGTAACTCAACGGACAGGCAGCATCTCTGGAGAGAAGGCATGTGTAGGAAGGAACTGCAGATGCTGGTTTACACCGAAGATAGGACTGAAAAGGGTCTCGCCCTGAAATGTCACCCATCCCTTTTCTCCAGATATGCTGCTGCCTGTCCCACTGAGTTACCCCAGCATTTCGTGGCTAGCTCTGGTTTTTAGCACACCACTTTTTCCCGAATGTTAGATAAAACCTAGGAATGCTGCCGAATGATAAGAAATCTATTATAAGGTCCCAGGCGCTGAGATCGGCGGAAAAGAGTGGGTTAACCGCACATGGTGGCTGCAATCTCTCACGCAATCACTGCTCCTGATCGCATTTGCAGCTTCGGAAGGCTGCTGCAAGAAGTGACTTAATCCTCGTTCAATTAACCTTTCCCCCATAACCGGGTCAGAAATCTGCCCAACGACCGTTTTTCCATTGGTTGTGGCTCTGACTGATGGAGCCAGTCGTGGTCTGGGAACTGGGATTTTATTCTAAAATTAATGTTATATATACATATATATATAGGGTCTCGCCCCTTCTTGACAAGGTCTTGTGTGTTTTATTTGGCCTTAATTGGAGAATTGGGTCATTTTATTAAAAATATATATATATTGTAGAATTGGGTCCTTTTATATATATATATATATATATATATATATATATATATATATATATATATATATATATATATATATATATATATATATATATATATATAAAATATATATATATATATAAAAAATATATATATAAAAGGACCCAATTCTACAATTATGGCAAAAAAAAACCCCTCACAAGACCGTGTCAAGAAGGGGGAGTCTTAGAGTTTATCGCGGTTCTGACAGAAAAGCAGACAGAATGGGTTGGGGGAAGGGTTATGACTGGTACAAATGACCTTGAATGAGGGGTGGGGGGCGAGAGATGCTGACTGCATTTTAATTTGCCACTAAGGAGTTTAAAGAGGGGGCAGGCTTTGAGTACTGCAGCACAGAATCATGCCGCCCGATTTTTCTCCCAGCCAGTAAATGTCCCCATCTTTCTGCTCCCTGCCCTGCCATCGCCCATCTGGCTATCCACCACCCTCCTCCCTCTGATCCCCAAAACCGTCTGCAAAGTGTGGTTTGAGTTTAGTGTGAACTCCGGAGAGCGGGGAGATGTGGAGAATCCCTTCCTCCGGCCTCTCGTTCACTGTTTCTCGCCCTTTCCCATTTCACCCGCTAACCCCAAGGTCGGGCTATGCGTGTGCCGGCTCCCTTGTTGTGCATTCAGAGCCGATACTGCAAGGGCCGGCAGGAGACAGACACTTGCTCCTTATGAACCAGCTTCTCTTCAATGAGAATCCACAAGCTTCATTTCACACTTTATTTTCTCCCGTTTGTCATTTGTATATCGACAATTAGTGGCGCTGAATGCACTGGTGACTCTACCCTTCCACCCTGGCTTACAATACAAGGCCAAATTCTATTAGCCCCCAAATGACCCGCTGTAACCCGAAATACCAAACTCGCCGTTTCATACAGTAGTTTCAGACATGGTTTCTTTTGTACCACAACATTTTGTAGTCCCAAATGTTTAAGAAGGAACTGCTAGATGCTGGAAAATTGACGGTAGACAAATATGCTGGAGAAACTCAGCGGGTGAGGCAGCATCTATGGAGCGAAGGAAATAGGCAATGTTTTGGGCCGAAACCGAAGGGTTTCGGCCCGAAACATTGCCTATTTCCTATTGCCATTGCCTATGGAGTAGCATTTTGTAGTCCCACTCCATTTTATCACCTCCTCCTCAGCCAACAACAAACCATTGTGGGCTCCTTGGCCATCAGTGCCGGTTCTAACTGTTATGCACCTTTTCATACCTCTAGTTTCCCTCTTCCCTGACTCTCAATCTGACGAAGTGTCTCGACCTGAAACATCACCTATTCCTTCTCTCCAGTGATGCTGCCTGACCCGCTGAGTTACTCCAGTATTTTGCATCCATTTAAATAATAACTTACTGTTGAAATCTTCCTTCCTAAATGGATTATTTCAAATGTTTACCACTTTATTCCCATATTGTTTGATTCTTCACATGAGCAAAAGTCTATGTTTGAACTCTCAGTTTGAATGAAATCAATGTCTAAACCTTCATGGCTCTGTGAGGTGGCAAATTTGAAAGATTCACCAAATTTGTGCAAAGAATAGTTGCCTCATTTAAATCCCAAAATGCCTTCAACTTATTTTGATGCAGGGACTCAAATTTCTGGACTCTGCAGCCAGGAGAAAAATCCTTTTCCAATTTCCTATCGAGCTATTAAAAGATTGTTTTTACAACCGCTCATTATTCTAAGAAGAGAGTAGGGGTGACATTCTCAATCTATCTCCATAGGATATACTTGTCTCAGAAATCAGTGTGATGAATCTTTGCAACACTCTATCAAAATATGATCCTTATAAAAACATAGAAAAATAGGTGCAGGAGTAGGCCATTCGGCCCTTCGAGCCTGCACCGCCATTCAATGTGATCATGGCTGATCATCCAACTCAGTATCCCGTACCTGCCTTCTCTCCATACCCCCTGATCCCTTTAGCCACAAGTGCCACATCTAATGCCCTCTTAAATATAGCCAATGAACTGGCCTCAACTACCTTCTGTGGCAGAGAATTTCAGAGGCTCACCACTCTCTGTGTAAAGAATGTTTTCCTCATCTCGGTCCTAAAGGAATTCCCCCTTATCCTTAGACTGTGACCCCTTGTTCTGGACTCCCCCAACATCGGGAACAATCTTCCAGCATCTAGCTTGTCCAACCCCTTAAGAATTTTGTAAGTTTCTTTAAGATCCCCCCTCAATCTTCTAAATTCCAGCGAGTACAAGCCGAGTCTATCCAATCTTTCCTCATATGAAAGTCCTGACATCCCAGCAATCAGTCTGGTGAATCTTCTCTGTACCCACTCTATGGCAAGGATGTCTTTCCTCAGATTTGGAGACCAAAACTGTACGCAATTATTCCAGGTGAAGAGATCAAAATGGCTCACAATATGCCAGGTGTGTGCTCAGCATGGTTTAACATAATTGTAGGGAGTTATGAGTATTGGTGTTAGTTTATTATTGTCATGTGTACTGAGATACAGTGAAAAACATTGCTTGCATGCTGTACAGTCATACTTACCATGCATGAATACAATCAGGCCATATACAAGTACAACAGGTAACGGCAGAGGTAAACTAGCAGAGTGCAGAACATGGTGTTACTGTGTCAATATTATATACAGAGAAAGTGCAGACGATAAAAAAGTGCAGCAGCCGCAAAGAGGTAGGTAGGAAGATCAGGACTATACACTTAGGTTATGGGAGGACCATTCCGTAGTTTAACAATAGCGGGGAAGAAGCTGCTCCTGAATCTGGTTTTACGTGCTTTCATGTTTTTGTATCTTCTGCCTGGCGAGAGAGGAGAGATGGGAGTATTATTGGGGTGTAAATGTTCCTTGATTATATTGGTTGCTTTCTCAAGGCAACATAAAATATTGATGGAATCAGTAGGGGGGGGAGGGGGCTGCTTCATGTGATTAATCGATCCACATCAATTCTATATGTTTATGCTTGTAATAAAATCTTCTTGCAATCCAGGCCAAACGTGCCATTGTCTTCGTAGCTGCCTGCTCTTTGTGACTTGTCAGGTCCCTTTGAATATTTAACACTTCCCAAACTAGCACCATGTAACAAATACTCGGGATTTATGTTTTGTTTTGCTGATTTGTATAACGTCATTTTTCTGCAATGCGCTGCATTTGCCACTTGTCACCTTGTCTATGTCCTCCTGAAGCTTCTTTTTCTGTACTCAACATACCTCATAGTCTACAAATATAGAAAGAAAGAACTGCAACTGCATATCAAAGATAAAGACAAAGTGCTGGAGTAACTCTGTGGATCAGGCAGCATCTCTGGAGTAATGTCTGCAGAACGGTCACAACCTGAAACACCACCTACTTTTTTTCTTCAGAGATGCTGCCTGACTATCTAAATGGCGTCAAGTTGGGAAAATGGGAAGTACAACGGGATCTGGGGGTCATTGTACATCAGTCTATAAAAGTAAGCATGCAGGTACAGCAGGCAGTGAAGAAAGCAAATGGCATGTTGGCCTTTATAACAAGAGGAATCGAATATAGGAACAAAGAGGTCCTTCTGCAGTTGTACAGAGCCCTAGTGAGACCACACCTGGACTACTGTGTGCAGTTTGGTCCCCTCATTTAAGGAAGGACATTCTTGCTATTGAGGGAGTGCAGCGTAGGTTTACAAGGTTAATTCCTGGGATGGCGGGACTGTCGTATGCTGAGAGAATGGAGCAGCTGGGCTTGTACACTCTGGAGTTTAGAAGGATGAGAGGGAATCTCATTGAAACATATAAGATTGTTAAGGGCTTGGACACACTAGAGGCAGGAAACATGTTTCAGATGTTGGGGGAGTCCAGAACCAGGGGCCACAGTTTAAGAGTAATGAATAAGTCATTTAGAACGGAGACGAGGAAACACTTTTTCTCACAGAGAGTGGTGAGTCTGTGGAATTCTCTGCCTCAGAGGGCGGTGGAGGCCAGTTCTCTGGATGCTTTCAAGAGAGATCTAGATAGGGCTCTTAAAAATAGTGGAGTCAGGGGATATGGGGAGAAGGCAGGAACGGGGTACTGATTGGGGATGATCAGCCATGATCACATTGAATGGCAGTGCTGGCTCGAAGGGCCAAATGGCCTACTCCTGCACCTATTGTCTGTTGTCTATTGACCCACTGAGTTACTCCAGCATTTTGTGACTATCTCATTGTCTGCAAAGTTTTGTGCCATCAGCAAAGTTAGGAATATTTAATTTGGTCTCCTCTGCCAAATTGTTTATGTAGATTGTGAATAGCTGTGGCCCAAGCAATGCTGTGATATATTATCTTAGGAGGCAGTTTAGAGGACGTTCAGAAGAGTGATCCCAAGTATAGAAGGTTCGGCATTTGAGGAAAGTTGTACACATTGGGTCTGTACTCCTTGCAGATTAGGAGAAGGAAGGACCACATGTGATTCTGAGTGGGGTGGTCAGGGTAATGTTTCCCGTCATCGGAGAGTCTAGGTGTAGAGGGCATATTTTAGAATAAGCGGATGCCCTTTTAAGATTTAGAAGGGAAAAAAAATAATTCTCTGAAAGAGCTGTGAGTGTTTAGAACTTCCGGGCCTAGAGAGCTAAAGGGACGGAATTCTTGCATATATTCAAAGCTGAAGTAGATATATTTTTAATCAGTATGGTAATATAGCAGGAAAGTGGACTTGGATCCGCATTGATCTTATCAAATGGCAGGTCAAGCGATTGTATGTCCTACTGCTTCTATTTAGTCATACATCATGGAAACAGGCCCCTTGGCCCAACTTGTCCATGCCCACCAAGATGCTCCATCTACACTAGTCCTACCCGCTTGCCTCTAAACCTTTCCTATCCATGTTGGGGTCCAAATGTCTTTTAAATGTCATCGTAGTACCAATGATTTATTTTGATTCTTTGGTCTTATGGTATCCTACTAGTCTTTGGATAACAGAAGGATCTGCTAGTTCGTACTTATCATTTCTTTTCTGTTCACCAACTCTCTGTTTATGCTGGTACAGTATTTTACTCTTTATTCCACGTGTTGTAAGTTTACATTTGAGCGGGACCCTACAAATCCTAAAATGCCATGTTTATGATTCTTTCTCATATATTCTACTAGAAATATCACCAAAGATTGTAACAGATCACTCAAACATCTTTTACATGTTGACTTCCGTGTTAACTCCGTACAATTATATCATTATTTTACAGTTATCACATCCTCTGAAATAGATTTTTCGCATTTTTGCAACAACTATTGTCAAATTAATATTCTGTTAAATCACCAATTTCTCTCTTCCTTCATTCTTAAATAGCAGGTTCACATTTACTAGCTTCTAATCTGCTGGAGCTATTGCAAGAACTATTAGTGTTAAAGAAGGAACTGCAGATGCTGGAGAATCGAGGGTTACACAAAAAGCTGGAGAAACTCAGCGGGTGCAGCAGCATCTAAGGACCGAACGAGATAGGCGACGTTTCGGGTCGAGACCCTAGATTGAGCTGAGCTCCTCCTTTCCCCAATCTTTCTATTTCTTTAAATCTGACTTTTGCCTCTTGGCCCCTTCTGAATCACTGGCTTTGCCTCTTTACTTTTGGCTCTGTTCCCATCTTATCTCCCTCTGTCTGCCTCCTCCTCAACTGATTTACCTTGATTTAGTCAATCAAACCTTCGGGATTATATTAAATTCTGCTTATGAAAAAGAAGTTGATATTCTTTTATGAGCCAGTTTTCTTTCCCCCATTTCCTCGGCTTCATAAGTCGAAAGGGTCTCGACCCCATGCATCAACTATCCACGTTCTCTAGAGACGCTGCCTGACCCGTTACTCCAGCACTTTGTGTCTTTTTTGTAAACCAGCATCTGCAGTTTGTTGTTGATACATTCCCTGATTTAATTTTTAGACGTGGTTCCACTGTATTTCTGCTCTTTGGTAAGTTTCATAAGTAACTGTTCTTTGTTGTGCCCCTTGAAGGAATTAGGTTTTGGTAGAATTTTTCTCTGCAGTTTCATAATATAACCCAAGATTCCTGGACATTTCAGCCTTGTTCTGTTCTCCCCCAACCCACCATCAAAGAACATGAGTTCTGGAATGCAATTGCAATATGTCCCACGAGTACTTGTTCCTCAGCCAGTTGGCTAAGCAGAGGCTGATTTTCAAAACTGGCACCAGAATCCATCGGCATCTTCCGCCAAGGGACCAGAAAATTAGGGAAGACGTATCTCATGAATTCTCTTCATAAAGAAAAGTTTGGTGGAATAAGTGATGTGGCATGATGCTGTCACTATGAAACTTGGAATATTTCCGTGTAAGGGAGGTAAATTCACAACCTTTTCTGTTTAATGAAGCTCTTGATTTCATTGATATGGAGAGCTAGGAGTCACTGAGTAATTAAGATTATCAGGGCATTCATAATCATATTTTACATGACACAGGAGGACATGGGAGGACATAGGAATCCCATTATTCCCCAAAGTATTTCCCAATAGTTTTCCCTCACATGCCCTTCATTCCCTGATTCACCTACCACTAACCTACACTGGAGGCAGTTATTAGGTCATTTCATGTCCTTGTTGCTTCCCGACAGAGCAAATTTTCTTCATTCCAATTCCCTCTCCTTATTTCCACTGTGGCCTGTCAATTATTCACTCTCATACACCTATCAACTCCCTTTGATTATTTTTGCTGTGGAGGCAGTTATTAGACACCTAGTATCTATCCAGAACGTTATACATGATTAGAGGAGTAGGGCATAACTCGAATGCCTAGAATGCTTTCTATCACCGTTCACTAAGGTAGGGTATAGAGGCAGGAGATGCAATGGACAAGGTCAAACTTTTTTAGGTAGGACGTGAATGATTTGCCTGGTCCTGATGACCCGCAAAGTGGGCCTGGACATTGTGGAAGGATTTGCTTCCAATCCTCCCTTGAATCTCTTAGTAAGGGGGAGGTGTCAGTGGATTGGAAAGTGCGAAACATGACTCCTTCATTCGAGAAAGAGTAGGAGGATATTCCCAGGGACTACAGTCCATTCATGTTAAAATGAAACATGGGTATTCGGGTTTGTGAAACAGAAGTGCAAAGATACCGAAGATTTATCAAGCTCTATTTTGGCCAGTTCCAGAGCATTATATCCAGATTGGCCACCTCGCATTAGGAAAGGTGTAATAGTCAATGCAGGTAGGTTAGTGGCACAGATTTGCCAGAACATATCCACAGCTGAGGGATTATAGCTTGAAGATTAGTTTGGAGATGCTGAGATGTTCTCCTTAGAGCAAAGGAGACTGCGTGAAGATTTGACGCAGGCAGTTGCAGAGACTGCTGACTAAGGAAGGCAAGACTCTGTCCTGTTTCCCTCTTCCTAAGGAGGCCCAGAAATTGGTGTTAGACCCACATGTTCAAATCATTTAACCTGTTCTAATTGGTTACCAGCAATCACAAAAATGTTTACACTAGTTTAGTTTACAGATACAGCGCAGAAACAGGCCCTTCGGCCCACCGAGTCCACGCCGGCCAGCGATCCCCGCACACTACTACTGTCCTGCACACTAGGGACAATTTACAATCTTTACCGAAGCCAATTAACCTACAAACCCGCACATCTTTGAAGTGTGGGGGGAAACCGGGGGAAGACCCATGCAGTCACGGTGAGAGCGTACAAACTCCGTACAGACAGCACGTGTGGTCAGGATCGAACCCGGGTCTCTAGTGCTGTAAGGCATTGACTCTACCAATGCTCCACCGTGCCGCCCAATTGTGGGTCAGGCACGTTTGGCAAGTGAGACGTTGGTCATTGGAACAGGGGCTGTCGAATTTGCCCGACTGGCATAAAGCTAGCATCTGCTGAGGTGCAGAAGAAGGGGAAATTGAGTAAAGGAGTATTTATATGGATGATTGTCCTTTTGCAGCCAGGGACCAACATAGCTATTCCCCGATGTTCATCTCGCTCCCTTGATGGGCGGCCATTATTGGCTGTGCTCCCAGTTTACACTTGAGGTGCTTTGTTTATCACCACATTGTTTTATCAATTTCCAATTTCCATGTGGAAGCATATTCAACTTTCCTGGAATAATGTGGGGGAGGACGGGAGGGGGGTTGGGGGGGGGGCAGTGTGTTGAGAAGGAGAGGTGTTAATGTAATTGGAAAGTTTACAGAATCCAAAAGTCACTCTTCTCTCCCCAGTGACCTGGCCTCCAAGGGATAGTTTGCATCTGTTTTCTCTATCTGTGCCTATAGCAAGCTAATTAAACATTTACTGTACCTCAGCAGTAATTGATAGCTTTGGTCCTTTTTTAATTGGGTTAACAGCTGTTGTTTGGAATGATGCGATAATTATCAGCTACTGTCTCTCGCCAAGGCTAATTAAACGCGCAGGAAGAGGAACGTTGCAGAGTGCCATCAGTGTGAGAGCGGGGACCATCAGCTGAATCCTGGTCTGGGAGCAAACATGGGGTGTACCCCCTCTCCCCTGGCCTCACGCTGGATTGCTATTGCAAGAAACTAACCAATCTCTGAAGGTGCACCCCCCTCTCTCTCCCTTTTATTTGCTATGCTTTAAGCCATCTAGCCTGCAGCTCTGCAGAGCAACCTCTCGATCTTTAACCTCCCGTTCCTTATTTTAAGTCTTTAAGTTGCCCTTAAAGCTTACTTCTACCACTAAATTGATTAATCAATGGAATCGCCGTTCGTTTATGTTGTGTGTGAATTGCTGTTCATGTTTGCATGCTCACAATCTATAAAGATAATTCAATGGTTTTAAAGCAGTTTGGATTACCCTGCAGAAGGCACAATATCCACCGGCAACTTTCATTTCATTTCTGTGTTTCTTTCCAGTATTGCATTTTATTTCCAATATTGAATTTTGTCTGGTGTATCATTCCGTCGCATAGGAATGAAACATTATAGTAAGTAATGGAAGCATTAGGACAGTGTTGACCAATACATTAACCATGAGACTCATGTGGCTCTGTCAAGATCTGGTTGTGGCTAATGGCATTGCTGATTAATACATTAAAAGGCCAAATTAATAGGCAGTGTTATTGGTCTTGTAATCTCAGTATTCTAGTCTGCATTTATTTGAGTGGACTTTAACATTTTTGCACAATTGATAGGAAAATGAAAAGATACAGAATAGTTTCTCATTAGCATGAGTGCTTCACTTGGCTGGTTAATGTAAGATGAGAAATATTTGTAATTGTAATGTGTGAAATACATTTAACTGCATTGTGTCTCAGGTGCTTTATATTAAATTAGTTTAGCTTAGCTTAATTTTTAGTTTTAGTTTAGTTTAGTTAAGATTAGAGATACAGCGTGGAAACAGAACCTTCGGCTCACAGAGTCCATTAATCACCTGCACAGAAGTTCTGTTTTCCCAGTTTTGCACCCTACACAATTTATAGGAGCCAGCTAACCTGCAAATATGCACGTCTTTGGAATGTGGAAGGAAA
Source organism: Raja brachyura (assembly GCA_963514005.1). The sequence continues at coordinate 28,764,785 of OY740809.1, read as the reverse complement.
CCGGAGCACCCAGAGAGAACCCACATGGTCACAGGGAGAATGTACAAACTCCGCACCAACGGTACTCATAGTCAGTATTGGAGTATTGCGTACAGTTCTGGTCTCCAAATCTGAGGAAGAACATTATTGCCATAGAGGGAGTGCAGCGAAGGTTCACCAGACTGATTCCTGGGATGTCAGGACTGTCTTATGAACAAAGACTGCATAGACTCGGTTTATACTCTCTAGAATTTAGGAGATTGAGAGGGGATCTTATAGAAACTTACAAGATTCTTAAGGGGTTGGACAGGCTAGATGCAGGAAGATTGTTCCCGATGTTGGGGAGGTCCAGGACAAGGGGTCACAGCTTAAGGATAAGGGGGAAATCCTTTAGGACCGAGATGAGAAGAAATTTTTTCACACAGAGAGTGGTGGGTCTCTGGAACTCTCTGCCACAAAGGGTAGTTGAGGCCAGTTCATTGGCTATATTTAAGAGGGAGTTAGATGTGGCCCTTGTGGCTAAGGGGATCAGAGGGTATGGAGAGAAGGCAGGTACGGGATACTGAGTTGGATGATCAGCCATGATCATATTGAATGGCGGTGCAGGCTCGAAGGGCCGAATGGCCTACTCCTGCACCTAATTTCTATGTTTCTATGTTTCAGGATCGTACAAGGGGCTCTGGTGCTGTAAGGCAACAACTCTCCTATTGAAGAGCACGCTAATGGATCAGGTTACCTATTATAATTTGGACACAATGATGTAGGGGAAAAATTAAGACTCAAGTCAAGAATGTATTATTGTCATATGTCCCGAAGCAGAACAATAACATTCACACTTGCAGCAGCACAACAGATATATAAACATAAGATAGACACAAATATCTGGAGTAACTCAGCGGGACAGGCAGCATCTCTGGAGAGAAGGGATGGGTGATGCTTCAGGTGGAGACCCATCTTCAGACTGGTTAGGAATAAGGGAAACGGGAGATATAGACAATGATGTAGAGAGAACAGTGATTGAAAGATATGCAAAAAAGTACCGATGATGGAAACAGGCAATTGTTAACTGTTTAACCATTTAGTGACTCGGATTTAAAGAAAATTCAATTTAAGCTGATTTATGACAAAAGATCCTCAATTTGCTTTGTACTTGCGTGCGTGCGTGCGTGCGTAAGTAATTTTTATTTATATAGCACGTTTAAATCAACTCACGTTGAAACCAAAGTGCTTTACATAGAAGAAATTCGGAATTAGAAATTAGGTTTCCTTACATCTATAAAAATAAAAAAATTAAAATGACACAACACCCTATAGAATTTAACATGAACGTCCCCCCACAGCAGAGTCAACATTTTCCACTGTGAGGGAAGACACTAAAAACTTCACTCCTCTTCCTCCTGTGTGTGTGTGTTTCAAGAGAGAGTTCGATTTAGGTTAAGGGAATCAAGGGATATGGGGAAAAAGCCGGAACGAGGTACTGAATTTGGATGATCAGCCATCATCATAGTGAATGGCGGTGTTGGCCCGAAGGGCCGAATGGCCTACTCCTGCACTTATTTTCTGTTTCTATGCGTGTATGTGTGGGAATATTTATGAGCAATTTTGTTTGAGATACAGCATGGAAACAGGCCCTTCGGCCCACCAAGTCCACACCGACCATCGATCACCCACACGTTGGCTATATATTATCCCACTTTTCGCATCCTACATACTCGAGGGATCAATGTACAGTGGCCAATTAACCACTGAGTTGCTCCAGCATTTTGTGTCTACCTTCCGCTGAATTTCTCCAGCATTTTGTGTCTACTTTCCGCTGAGTTACTCCAGCATTTTGTGTCTACCTTTCGATTTAAACCAGCATCTGCAGTTCTTTCCTACACAACCTACAAATCTGCCTTTGGCATGCGGGAGGAAACCAGAGTGTCCAGAGTAAATGCATGCGAAAAAAAACCCGTAGTCAGGATCAAACCCGGGTCTTTGGCACTCTAATGCCCCTGTCCCACTTAGGAAACCCGAACGGAAACCTTTGGAGACTCCAGAGGTTTACGTTCTGGTATCCTAAGTGGGACAGGGGCATAAGCAGCAGCTCTGCCGCTGTGCCACCATGCCGCCCTAATTGATCATCTATAATTTGTATAGTGCTGAGGTATCATGAATATTGATCTTATTATTTCCTACACCTGTGACCTCTATCATCTAGAGAACAAGAGGATCCAGGTGCAAGGGAACACCTCAACCTATAACTTACCCAACGAGTGTTCACACAAAATCACAACCTGAAAATGACTCCGTTTCCCCTCGGTCCATGTGCTGGAACACTCTAACCAGCAGGGCTGTGGAAAAATGTTCTCCACAATGATAATTTGGAACTGTCCATAAAAGCTGGCCTTGCCAGTGAATTACACATTCCATAAATAAATAAAGGTCTTTGGTCTTTGATATTGATACATTTTGGGTAATTTCCCAACTTGAAGTTGCCAGATATCCTTTGGTGTCATCTCCAAGATCGGCTTAACAGTGAGCGTCAGTAAAATATTCAACTCTGTGGGGTATCATAACTAATCTGAATTCATCTGATATTTGGGGCAGCATTGGCCCAGAGGTTGAGTTGCTGCCTTACAGTGCCAGAGACCCGGGTTCAATCTTGACTACGAGTTCTGTCTGTGCGGTTTTTGTACAATCTCCTTGTGACCGTGCGGGTTCTCTCCAGGTGCTCGGGTTTCCTCCCACACTCAAAGACGTATAGATTTGTAGGTTAATTGGCGTCAGCAAGTTGTAAAAATTGTCCCTAGCGTGTAGGATAGTGCTAGTGTGTGGGGTGATCACTGGTCGGTGTGATCACCCCACACACCACACATAGATCTAAATCTATACATGGGGTTCATTTCTCTCTTTTTAATACCAGCAATATCACTGGATTGTGGGGGTAAAGAGGGCCAAATCAATGGAAAAGATCGGGGCTTTTAGGAAGCTGATGACCATTTTGTGTGTCTTCTGCAATCTTTTCATGGCTGTTCAAGTTCAGTGTAGTCAGACCCATCCTGATCTCATCAACTGAGATTAACTTTCACAGGCATTTGAGGGTCTGCTACAAATTAATCCTCATTAAAAGAATTAGAGTGAAAGTTAAAGGGGCTGTCCCTTGATACGAGTTTACCCAAGAGCTCTCCTGAGTTTAAGAACAAATCAAACTCGTGTTAAGTACGTAGAATGTACATAGTGGGTACATCGGAGCCCGGGACGTCTCTTAGCGGCTCGTAATGCTAACGGCAAGTACTCGGGAAACGCGATAACATGTTGAAAAATGTCCACGAGAGCCCTGAGTACCTGCGAGCGGCTTTTACTGGTATTCTCCGAGTTCGAATCAGGGGAAACTCGGGAGAACTCTTGAATTACCTCGAACAGTGGGACAGGCCCTTAACTCAACAGCAAGGCTGGGGATTTGAGTACCAGAAATAAGTCTAATTACATAAAACCATGGTGAAACCATATCTGGAATAGTACGTATATATCTGGTGTCCCTAGCTGAAGAAGGATAGATATGATATGTGGACTGCATCAAAGTTAAACCACCTTGATTCCTGGAATGGCAGGGTTGTCACTCGAGGAGAGATTAAGTAGACAGGGCCTTATTAAGAGTCTGTTCAAGAAGTAACTGCAGATGCTGGAAAATCGAAGGTAGACAAAAATGCTGGAGAAACTCAGGGGGTGTGGCAGCATCTATGGAGCGAAGGAAATACGCAATGTTTCGGGTCGAAACCCTTCTTATAGAATCATAGAATCATAGAAAATAGCTGCAGGAGTAGGCCATTCGGCCCTTCGAGCCTGCACCGCCATTCAATATGATCACGGCTGATCATCCAACTCAGTATCCTGTACCTGCCTTCTCTCCATATCCCCTGATCCCTTTAGCCACAAGGGCCACATCTAACTCCCTCTTAAATATAGCCAATGAACTGGCCCCAACTACCTTCTGTGGCAGAGAATTCCACAGATTCACCACTCTCTGTGTGAAAAATGATGTTCTCGTCTCGGTCCTAAAAGACTTCCCCCTTATCCTTAAACTGTGACTCCTTGTTCTGGAGTTCCCCAACATCGGGAACAATCTTTCTGCATCTAGCCTGTCCAACCCCTTACGAATGTTGTAAGTCGCTATAAGATCCCTCCTCAATCTTCTAAATTCCAGCGAGTACAAGCCGAGTCTATCCAGTCTTTCTTCATATGGAAGTCCTGCCATCCCAGGAATCAGTCTGATGAACCTTCTCTGTACTCCCTCTATGGCAAGAATGTCTTTCCTCAGATTAGGAGACCAAAACTGTACGCAATACTCCAGGTGTGGCCTCACCAAGACCCTGTACAACTGCAGTAGAACCTCCCTGCTCTTGTACTCAAATCCTTTTGCTATGAATGCCAACATACCATTCGCCTTCTTCACAGCCTGCTGCACCTGCATGCCTACTTTCAATGACTGGTGTACCCAGGTCTTGTTGCATCTCCCCTTTTCCTAATCGGCCACCATTCAGATAACAATCTACCCTCCTGTTTTTGCCACCAAAGTGGATAACCTCACATTTATCCACATTTTACTGCATCTGCCATGCATTTGCCCACTCACCCAACCTATCCAAGTCACCTTGCAGCCTCCTAGCATCTTCCTCACAGCTAACACTGCCCCCCAGCTTTGTGTCATCCGCAAACTTGGAGATGTTGCATTCAATTCCCTCATCCAGATCATTCATATATATTGTAAATAGCTGGGGTCCCAGCACTGAGCCTTGCGGTACCCCACTAGTCTCTGCCTGCCATTCTGAGAAGGACCCGTTTACTCTTTGTTTCCTGTCTGCTAGCCAGTTCTCTATCCACATCAATACTGAACCCCCAATACCGTGTGCTTTAATGCTGCCGCACCCGCTGAATTTCTCCAGCAATTTTGTCTACCTTATTAAGAGTCTGATGTTTAAGGGCACTTTAGTTGTTTGGTCTGTGTGGTAAACTATGACATAGATAAGACAAAAGAGGGTGAGCAGCTTGGGTGCAAATTGAAAAACAGAACCAGAAAGGTAATAAGCTCGGAATGACTCTCTCAGCTGCACGCAAATATGCATGGGGTCAATAAGATCAGAGAATTAATTATGCATCTAAAAGATTGGTGTGGAGGGAATGAGCTTCAATTCCCTGGGCATTGGCATCAATATTGAGGAAGGAGCTGAAACAAAGATCTGCAGATGCTGATTTACACCAAAGATAGACGCAAAGTGCTGGAGCAACTCAGCATCTCTGGAGAAAAAAGTTGAGACCCTTCTTCTGGAGGAGCGTCCTGACCTGAAACGCCACCCATCCTTTTTCTCCAGAGATGCTGCGTGACCCACTGAGTTACTCCAGCACTTTGTATCAATTTGAGGAAGGAGTGGGTCTGTGTGCCAGGATGGGTTTCACCTAATTCTGTGATGAAGGAATTGAATAGTTAGGATTATAGATAAAGCTTTAAACTTAATAGTCAGAGCAGGGTCTGGTGAAAGGAAATTTAGAAAGTTAAAGACAGGAATATTTGACACATGGACTGCGTCAACCAAATTAACAGTAATAATGTGAAGAACTACTTTATGTTAGACATAGATAGACACAAAGTGCTGGAGTAACTTAGGTGCGTCAGACAGCATCTCTGGAGACCATGGATTGGTGACGTTACAGCTTGGAACCCTTCTTCAGACCCAAAACATTGCCGATCCATGTACTCCAGAGATGCTGCCAGACCTGCTGAGTTACTCTAGCACTTTGTGTCTATGTTTGGTGTAAACCAACACCTGCAGTTCTTAGTAATTATATTAGACATAATTTATTTAAATCAGTATCTTGAAGAACCAGTGAAGAAAGCGGCAATTTTAAATGTGTTTTGTGCTTTGAGAAAGAGTTAATTTATAATCTGATGTTTAAAGACACTTTGGGGAAGAAGATTCATAATTGGATAGAATTTTATATAAAGACTGAAAGTGACTTTATTCAATCTGAATTCAGGAATGGAGCATGCAATGGCAAAGGTAGATTGGGAAAATATGTTGAAAAGAATTACTAAATAAGCAATAGTTTAAATTTAAAGTACAAAACCCAACGGAAAAAGTGATTCTATTTTGGTTCCAAAAATAAGCGAAAAACAGACTTATATCATAAAAAACTAAATTTTAAGTTGTCAAAATGAGCATGGAGAAAAATTCAGTCTATTGCAAAGAGGGATTCTCTCCCCTCTCCTAACTCTCAGTCTGAAGAAGGGTCTCGACCCAAAACGCCACCTATTCCTTTTCTCCAGAGATGCTGCCTGACCCGTTATGTTACTCCGGCATTTTGTGTCTATCTGAGAGGGGGTCAAGACATTGATAAAGAAAGAGAAAGTAGCGAAGAAGAGGAACCGGACAACAAATATGAAAACAGGTCATAAAATCTTCTATAGATAAGTAAAAAGAGAAAGGTTAGAAATGTTAATGTAACAAATCAAAGGCAATCCCACAGTTTAGGAAAGGAGGGAGAGGGTAAATTACCCTATTAGGCCAATTGACCTAAATCAGTGGTCAGGAAAAATGCTGGGATCTATTGTTCAACTGGTAGCTAGCTCAGAGGACTTAGAAGATAATAAGAGTACTAGGCTGTGATAATGTGGATTTATGAAAACTAAATCACATTCAACATGTCTAAGTTATTCAACACATGTAGTTATAGACTGGGGCACAGAGAGGTTGAGGCAGTCTGAAAATTTGAGCTCTTTGGAAAGAATAAGTTAAAGCCAATTGCAAACAAATTTCAGAAGAAGTGACTAACCAACTCAAGAAAGTTTGAACTGTGCTGATAACTCCTGGTGGTTTTTGAAAGCTGTAATTGTGTACTAGCTTTAAGCCTCTTGGATGTGTTGAGACTGAGGCTTATGGTTCTTTTTACGCAGGTCTGGATCACACCATGAGTATTGGCACTTGGAACCGATTGGTAAGATCAAGGATCAGATGAACATTGCTCCACAGAGTACTGAGGCAGATGGAGGGACATATCCTCATTGGTGAGTTCCATTGTCATTTACCTTGCATCTTGAGCCACTATATTGGAGAAAGGATTGTTGATTATGTTAAGTATAACCGTCAGGTTTATTTAATGAGTTGAAAATAACTAAGTAAGCAATAGTTAACATTTGAAGTACAAAACCCAATGGGAAAAGTGATCCATTGTTAAAGGCTTGGTAAAAGGAATTCCATTTCAGCTGCTTTAAGTAATTGTGAGGATATATTGATATTGATCTCAAAAGATGTATTAGGAACTAGGTATCAGCATATTGACCAATGAAGACATTCTCTTGTTGGGTATTCAACTGAATATCTATCCATCCAAGTACCCATAACTCATGTCAATAACCAGATACCAATCTAATAGCCCACTGAGTCGCTCAGATGACTGCCATTACATCCACTCACCCAACTCTGACATTAATAACGGCTTGCGTTTACAATGCATAGTAAAATAACACAAGGGGCTTTCACAGGAGCTGGTCAGAGGAGCGGAGGTTTGTGAGAAATATGAATGGGTTTTGGTTGCTGCAAGGTTGTGCATTATGAAGCAAAATGTTTCATTGTGCCCATCAGCAGGCCTAGTAAAGGTAATAAAAAAGGGATGGCCTTAAAGTAGAAGGTATAGAGAGGAGAATGTTTGGAGAGTAGAGATGCAGAGTGGAAACAAGCCCTTCGGCCCACTGAGTCCATGCCGGCCAACCGTCAGCTGCACACTAGTTCTATGTTGCCCCACTTTCGCATCCTCCATGCTAGGGGCAATAAACCTACAAACCGTACATGTCTTTGGAGTGTGGGAGGAAAATGGAGCACCTGGAGAAAACCCACTTGGTCACGGGGAGAATGTTCAAACTCCATTCAGACAGCACCTGTAGTCAGGATCGAACCCGGGTCTCTGGCGCTGTGCGGCTCTCAGGAAGAGAAACTCAGAGCTTGGGGACATGTTGCAGAATTCTTGACTGCCAGTAATGAGGAGACAGGGGCGTGCAAGTGGCATGGAAGAGGAGCATAGAGGCTGCAGGAGGTTGCAGAGGCAGGGAAGCCATTGAAGGATTTTTGTTTAGTTTATTGTCACATGCACGGAATCACAGTGTAAAGCTGTTGTTGCGTGCTATCCAGTCAGCAGAAAGACAATACACCATTACAATCGAGCCATCCACAGTGTACAGACACATGATAAAGGTATACACAGTATACCTCAGTATACCTCAAGGATCGCGAGCTCTGTGATGTGAAGTCTGCAGGCTGCCAACTACTTGATGTTAGGCTCAATGCGATCGGAGATGCGATACGACATCTCCGTTCGAGGTAAGAGATTAAAAAAAGTCTCCATGCCGACCAAAAGTATACACAGTGTACACAGTGTACAGATACATGATAAAGGGAATAACGTGAATAACGTTTAATGCAAGATAAAGTCCAGTAAAGTCCGATCAAAGATAGTCGAGGGTCCCCAATGAAGTAAATAGTTGCTCAGCACTGTTCTCTAGTTGTTGGTAGAATGGTTCAGTTGCCTGACAACAGCTGGGAAGAGATTGTCCCTGAACCTGCAAATAGTGCGTTTTCACACTTCTATATCTTTTGCCCGATGGGAGTGGGGAGAAGAGAGAGTGTCCAGGGTGCGACTCATCCTTGATCATGCTGCTGGCCTTGCCGTGGCAGCGTGAAGTGTTGATAGAGTCAATGGAAGGGAGGCCGGTTTGTGCGATTTTTCTGCAATTTCTTGCGGATTTCAACATGAGAATGGGAATATGGCCGCCCCTTTACACATAAACCGGCCAGCCCCTCTGGAGAGCTGTAATCACAGCCACTTCTCAATCCACAACCCCCCCCCCCCCACCCCACCCCCACTGCTCTTTTGTCTTGGTCACACTTGACTGAGAACAGAGGTCAGGAAGAGACCATTACTTTGCTGCATGCAATCATGTTGCAGTGATTTATTCATCAGCCCTGGGTGTGCCAGCTGCATGAATTCACAATGTCACCAACACTGCGAATAGTCAAGGAAGTGCTCCTTTATTTTTATTTTCTATATATCTCATTTATCTCTCCATCTCTATTTATTCCAAAATCTCTCTTTATCCTACTCCCAACTTCTCTCTCTCTCTCTGTCATTTCCATCTGTTTTTTATCATGTGCCAGTTCAATGATTCAATGATATTTTGTTGTCACATGTACCTAGGTACCGTGAAATGCTTTGTTTTGCACATGACCTGGTAAAATCATACAGCAGCCCTCACCTAGGCTGTACACAAGAGTCGTTGGATGAAATATAAAATTGAGGTCTTGGCTGCTCGCTTGGATAGACATAAGGGATCCCACAGTAGTACACTTTTGATGTCTGAATGGGATAGATTCTCCAGTCTTCTACTGCCCAAAATGAGTCACTCGCTGATGACCACCGGGTGGCGCCAGCAATGGCTGCCTCGCCAACAGTCTGTCTGTCCCTTCCTTTCTTGTTGTTTTTTTAGTATGAATCAGACTCAGTATCACACTTTATTTGTCAAGTATGTTTTGCAACATACGAGGAATTTAATTGTCCAGGTCAGTCATACAATTAAAAGTAACAGATCTCTCAAAAACACATTTTGACATGAACATCCACCACAGTGACTCCTACACATTCCCCACTGTGATGGAAGGCGAAATAAAGTTCAAGTCCTTCCCTTAGTTCTTCCTCGGCCGTTTGTGGGATGATCATAACTCCCGTAGCTGGCGGCGTTCGGGCCCTCCGCGCTGAGGCGATCAATCTCCTGCATCGGGGAGATGTCAGCTGCCCCCGCGCTGGACGGTCGAACCTCGCGTCGGTGCTGGTGAACCTTCCGCGACGTTGGAGCTCCCGACTCTGCCTCACCCGAGACCGCGAGCCCTTGATGTTGACTCCGCGGTGGGAGCGATCCCAGGCAAGGGATCAGCTCCGATGTTAAGTCCGCGCCCCGCGATGGGGCTCAAAGTCAGTCCGAGGAGACTTCCAGGTCCATCGATGGTTGGCCGCAGAGCCCGGAGAATGTGATCCGAAAATGGATCAAATCGCTGGGAAGGTAAGAACCAGAAAAAAAAAGTTTCCCCCGATCCCCTCCCCCCTCCCCCCACATAAAACAAACCGAAGAACATTAAAACAAAACTTGTAACAAACTAAAAAATAACAAAAAGAGTGAAAAGACGAACAGACCGCCGGCAGGGCTGCCATCTCCCCGGTATGTGTTAAATGTATTTTTTTTACTGTACTTTAGCTTGTTTTATGTGGGGGGGGGGGGGGGGGGGTGGGATCTTTTTCTAATCTCTTACCTCGACGGAGGTCGTATTGCATCTCCGTCCACACTGAGCCCTAACATCGAGCAGTTGGCAGCCTGCGGACTTCACATCACAGAGCTCGCAATCCCTGTTGCGGGTCGACTTAGGGGATTCAACCGCGGGAGCTTGCGGACTTTAACATCGCGGCGCTCGCGTTCTCTGGTTAGAAACCGACTTCGGGAGCTCCAAGTCGCAGGAGCTTCGACCGCCCCCGACGCGGGAGCTTCGACCGCCGGCTGTGGGAGCTTCGATTACCGCGACTGCGAATGGTTCGGCCGTCCCGACCGTGGGAGAATAAAGAGGAAGAAGATTGGACTTTATTGCCTTCCATCTCAGTGGGGAACGTGGGGAGTCCGCTGTGGTGGATGTTTATGTTCACTTTTTTTAGTGTGGCTGTATGGTAATTCACATTTAACTGTACCTTAATTGGCACACGTGACAATAAAAGACCTTTGAAACCGTTGAAAATTATTAAAATGGATTATCTGCTCAAGTGGGAACTTGCTGTGGGCAAATTGACTGCCATTGCCATAGTATGCATCATTGTCTGTAGTGGTTTGGAATGTCTTGAAAGATCATATGCAAATACAAATCTTTCTTTCTCCCAACCATTTGTTTTATTCCGTCTTGTATTCTCATTCCCTCTGTCTCCCCATCCCTCTCTTTCTCCCCTCTCTCTCCCCTCCTCTTCCCCCTTTCTCTCTCCCCTTCTTTCTACCCCTCTCTCCTCCTCTCTCCCCCCATCCCATCTCTCTCTCCCTCTTCTCTCCGCCCCCCTCTCTCCCTCCTCTCTCCGCCACTCTCTCTCCCCCCCTCTCACTCTCCCCCCTCTCTACTCCCATCTAACGCCCCCCTCTCCCACCCCAACCCCTAACTCCCGCAGTCCCTCTCTCTCTCTTTATCTCTAATTCTCTACTTCTTTATGTCTCCATCTTGCTCTCAATTTGTAATATATATCTCCCTTCACAGTTCCCTAACTCCGCATCACTCTCCCTGGTCCATCTCTCCATGTCTGCCTCCGTCATCTCTTATGTTTCATTCTTCTGGACCGGGCACTCCTTCACTCCCTGCTTCTCTGTAGATATCTCTCTGGAGATAGTGTCACTGCCTGCCGTTCTTTCCCCCGGCCTGCCTCACGGACTGTGCTTCTGCATCAGAATGACGAGCAGAGTGATTGTGTGGATGGTTTGTCAGAGCTGGTTAAGGTGATGTGGCTGCAGTGATACCTGACCCAGCGTGCCTTGGCTTCTTTGTGGCTGCCATCTGTTACAGAGTAGCTTTAGTCCAGCATCCCTGTTGCGCGAGACCTTTTTATTTCAAGCCCCAAAATACTGCCTTTTAGTGCAGGCTCGTCTCTTGTCCCCGTACAGAGTTTGGGCTCCGACGCCTCTACCTCTCCGACTGAACGTGGAGACAAAGTCCGCCTCCTCTCCATTCCAAGCGGAACATTGTGCGGCATTTCAGGCTGTTTGCGTCTGAAATTAAATGAAATGGAATGATCTTTGGAAACGTTCCAAGGTCCTTCACAGGAGAGTTCACAGATAATTCAAACTGACGCTGAGCCAAGAAGGAACAATTAAGACGGATGACCAAAGCAGTGGTCAAAACACACGGGGTTTTAAGTAACGTGTTAAAAAAGAATAATCTGGGACATTGAACATAGAACAGTACGGCACAAGAACAGGCCCTTCGGCCCACGATGTCCGTGTTGAACACGGTGTCAGGTTAACCTAATCTCCACTGATTGCTCCTGATCCATACCTCTCCATTCCCTGCATATCCCTTTGCCTATCTAAAAGCCTCTTACATGGCACTATTGTATCTGCCTCCACCACCTTTTCACTCCACCTCGGTACACGTGACGATGAACCCCATCACCTTAAAGCTCTGCCTTAAAGAAGAGAAAACCAGAGTGATTTTAAGGAGGATATAGGAGATGGAGCAAAATAACTAAGGTAGATATCTCCATTAATTGTGAGCTGGATCGTGGTGGAAGGAAGATATTCTGGCTGGAGGTCTGTGACCAGTGGAAGACTGCGGGGAACCTGTGCTGGTTGTGACATATATCAACGGCTTGGATGTAGATTTAGGTAGGTAGGCGAGTAAGTTTGCTGACAGTGAGAAAGACTGTCAGAAAGTACAGCGGGATATAGATCAACTGCAGAAACGGGTAGAGAAATGGCAGATGGAGTTTAATCCGAGCAAGTGTGAGGTGTTGCACGTGGGAGGTTGAATGTAAAGGGAGAGTATACAGTTAATGGTTCGGCCCGAAACGTTGCCTATTTCCTTCGCTCCATAGATGCTGCTGCACCCGCTGAGTTTCTCCAGCACTTTTGTCTACCTTCAATTTTCTGGCCACTGCAGTTCCTTCTTAAACCCTTAATGGTAATGACGTGCAGAGGGATCCTGGACTCCAAGTTCATAGCTCACTGAAGCTAGCCGTACAAGTAGATATGGTGGTAAAGAAGGTGTGTAATATGTTTGCCTTCATTGTCAGGGGTATCGAGTATAAGAGTCAGGAGGTCATGATGCAGCTCTATAAGAATTTGGCTAGGCAGCATTTGGAGTATTGCGTGCAGTTCTGGTCACCCCATCACAGGAAGAAAGTGGAGGCTTTGGAGAGGGTGCAGATGAGATTTACCAAAAAATCTGCCTGGTTTAGAGAGTCTCAGCTACAAGGAGGTTGGATAAACTTGGATTATTTTCTCTGGAACTTCGGTGGTTGAGGGGAGATTTGATAGATGCATATTAAATTTACGACAGAGTAGACAGTCAGAACCTTAATGCCGATGTGTAGGACAGGGAGAGTGGTGGGGCCTGGAATGCTTTGCCAGGGGTGGTGGTGGAGGCAGATATTCTGTTGTGTTGCTGCAAATAAGAATTTCATTGTTCAATCTGGGACACATGACAATAAAACGCTCTGGACTCGTGGAAGTTCTGGGAATAGAGGGGTATGGATCATGTACCAGCAGGGGAGATCGGTTTAGCTTGGCACCAAGTGCGGCACAAACATAGTGGGCCATAGGGCCCACTCCTGTGCTGTACTGCTCAATGTCCTGTGATTAATATTCTACATGGTTCCCCTCTTCACATTACTGTGACCACAACCCTTCCTGGCACTCTACCCTTGATGCTCATGGTGTGCATTCTGATGTAGAGTTTCTCAAACTCCATGTTCCGTAACAAGGTGCATCACCAATACACCACCTCTACCATCCATCCAGTGATAACTGGTCATTATTGCAGTTTATATTTTACAATATTAGTAATATACCTTTACTTACTACAAGTCAAGTTCTAAATACTCACCCACGGCCCTTGAATATTTTGAGTCAGTTTCAAGTTTGTGCTGGTGACTTCTTTTCTCAAGCCTCCAGCTTCAAAATCTCTGCTGTGATAAAAGATCACATGGCAGCATGGTGGCGCAACGGTAGAGTTGCTGCCTTACAGTGACAGGGACCCGGGTTCAATCCTGACTACCGGTGCTGCCTGTACAGAGTTTGTATGTTCTCCCCGTGACCGCGTGGGTTTTCCCCGGGGGCTGCCACACTCCAATGATGCGCAGGTTTGTAGGTTAATTGGTTTCGATAAAGATTATAAATTGTCCCCGGGCTGGAGCGTCGCCGGTCGGCATGGCCGAAGGTTCTATGATGTATCTGTAAACTAAATTAAACTAAACTTGTGTCGTGCTGGACTCTTGTGGACATCTTGGAGGTTTGGATGCCTGATGAACTATGGAGGGACTGCTTTTGAAGAACGCAAGTTGCAGTAGATATTAACCTTGTACTTAACTTTAAGCAATAGGATGGGATGACTCCATATGTGGTGTGGGGAGAAGGCAGGTGGATCACTGCTTGGCCTTTACTCGGTGAGCCGCAAGGCCTGTTTAATACAGAGTATGTTTGAATTTGTGTTAATACTAAAACCCTCAGCATGCTTCAACATTCTCAGTGAAAGAAGACCACCATTACTTTTACTTTCTCCCTGCTCTCCTCCACTTCTCAACCAGATCGGATTAGTTGTCGAGTTCACTCCTTGTTCAATTTACTATTTAAGTTTGAGGGCACGGCCTCAGAATAAAAGGACGTACCTTCAAAATGGAGATGAGGAGGAATTTCTTCAGCCAGAAGGCGGCAAATCCTTCAGAATTCACTGCCACAGATGGTTATGGAGGCCCAAGACATTGGGTATTTTTAAGGCAGAGATTGATAGGTCCTTGAGGCTACGGGGAGAAGGCTGAGAATGGGGTGGAGAATAATAGATCAGCCATAATTGAATTGTGGGGTAGACTCAATGGGCCGAATGGTCTAATTCTGCTCCTGTGTCCTGTGGTATAGGCATATAGTCGTCTGGGGAGGGATGAAGGGTGGAAGAGGAAGATGATTTCTTGGTATCCTCATCATTCCTCCATGCTGCACCAGGCCTGTAAGTGTCATCAGACTATTTAACGGCATGACTCACCAATGTCTGCCTTCATTCGACTTCCCTCAAAATCCTTGTGCATGTTTGAGACAATTCACTGTGGACATTGAGGGGATGCAGCAAATTAATCGAATAGAAAGGCGTGCATTTATATGACACCTTTCATTAAAGGACACAAAGTGTTTTACAGTCTGCACATCCACAACATGGATGTGAGAGGATAATGGTTATGTTACTGAACCAGTCATCTATACACCTACAATGATACTCCTTATAATCTGAATCAGGTCCCGCCGCTCTGAAGAAAGCAATGACAATATTACCAATGTAACACTGTCATTAATCTATTCGGACTATCAATCACCAATAGAGAGTGAATTATATATTACAGGAAACAAATGACTTGTTTAAATAACAATTTTCAAAGGCTTGGGAGCCACTATGATACTCTTGCACTACAATGCCCAGTGTAAAGCAAGAAAAAAGCTGCAATATTTGTGTGCAGGGAGCCCCCACAAACAGTGCAGTGAAAGTCTGTTTCTACGACGTTGGCCAGAACAATAGAGATTGCGCCACGGTAGACACAAGGAACTGCAGATGGACACGAAAACCTGCAGTAACTCAGCGGGACAGGCAGCATCTCTGGAGAGAAGGAATGGGTGACGTTTTGGGTCGGGACCCTTCTTCGGACTGGTTAGGGATAAGGCCAATGAGAGATATAGACGATGATGTGGAGAGATAAAGAACAATGAATGAAAGATATGTGAAAAAGTAACGATGATAAAGGAAACAGGCCGTTTTTAGCTGTTTGTCGGGTGACAGCGAGAAGCTGACCAAAAGTAACTCGGAAGGTCTGGCAGCATCTCCAGAGAACATGGACAAGTGTTGCCTTCTTCAGAGTGATTGTTGTGGTATAGAGTTAGAAGAAAGTTGGGGTCAGGACAAATCCTGGCAAGTGGGGCAGCATGCTGGCACAGCGGTAGAGCTGCTGCCTTACAGTGCCAGAGATCCGCGTTCGACCCTGACTATGGAGTTTGTACGTTCTCCCTGTGACCGTGTGGGTTTCCTCTGGGTGCTCCGGTTTCCTCCCACATTCCAAAGACATGCGGGTTTATAAGTTAATTGTCTTCTGCAAATTGCCCCTTGTGTGTAGGATAGAAGTCGTGTGTGGGTGAGTACTGGCTGGTGCGGACTCGGTGGGCCGAAGAGCCTGTTTCCACTGTGTAACTTAACTAGATAGGTGGATACAGGTGCGAGTTTTTTTTTGATTGGCCGATGGTTCGACAAAGGCCAGCGATAGAAAGATAAAGAGAGATAAAGAGATAAGGACACAAGAGGTGTGAAATGTGAAGCCAAATGTAGGAATGTTGGTGGACGTAGGGGGGGGGGGGTGGGTAAAGGGAGAAATGGGTGTGCATCCAGGTGGGGCACTGGGAAGAGAGGGGGTGGGTGAAAGGGGGGGGGGGGGGTTGGTTGCGATTGCTTTGGTATTTTTTATTCCAAACAGTTTCATGAGATTTTCTACATCTACCTGCGAAGGTAATTGAGGTCTCGACCCGACACGTCATCTATTCCTTTTCTCCAGAGATGCTGCCTGACCCGCTGAGTTACTGCAGCATTTTGTGTCCATCATCGGCCTAAACAGTTCCTTCATTACACAAGGTAAATTGAGCCTTGCGTGCAGGAGGGAACTGCAGATGCTGGGTTACACTGAAGATAGACACAACATGCTGGAGTACCTCAGCAGGTCAGGCGACATCGCTGGAGAAAAGGAATAGATGACGTTTCGGGTCGAGACCCTTCTTCACACTGAGCATCTGGGTCTGAAAGTCTAAATTGAGCCTTGCTTTAACATACATTCCAAAAGATAGCGGTGCCTAGAAGCAGAATTCTCTGTACCACAGTGGAGTGTTTGCATCGGTTTTTGTGTCACTGCTGAGTGCAGAACCGTTGAAGCAAGAGTACCACAAACTAGTACAGCCCTGGACTGCCGTCCAGTTCCTTATTTCCCCTTCCATCCCTCCAGAGATGCTGCCTGTCCCGCCGAGTTACTCCAGCATTTTGCGTCTTATCTTCGGGTGCAAACCAGCATCTGCAGTTCCTTTCCTACACCCAAGAAATGCTTCAGTTGTGAAACAGTTAATGCAACCATTGTTTCATGGAGCCCGCTTTCATGGCGAATAAAAGGTTTGATTTATGCGAAGAAATTTACAGTTCCGTTGGGACATTAATCTATAATACATTATGATGAAATCAGGCCCAGCTCCTGAATCTAGCCTTGGCTCTGCTTTTAGGCCCTTGTTGGGTTGGAGCTAATTAACTGCGCCACCTTATCAGCTCCGACACACACCGTACATAGAGAATGGGAATTAACTCCTGCCTCTGATAAGCCATTGTTTGAGCCCAAAGGAAAGCCAGCTGTCTATTCAGCTCTTCCGAAATGCTGAGGAGGGCAGCTCTCTGATCTCTGAGCACATTCATTTCTATAAAGAGGCATCGCCAGTCTGGGTGTCATTAATTTTGGGGAAAAAATGTCGGAGTTTTCTGCTTTCTTTCTTGTTCCATTCTAATCAACCATTCCCATGACTTCTATTTTATTTCTCTGCAATTCTGCTTGATTTTTGTTAAACACAGCCCCGGACCAATTCCTCCCAAAGCTCCTCGCGTTTGTTTCAAAGAGAGAAGTAAAAACATGTATTACTTATCGAGGTGTCCCAAAGCCCATCACAGCCATGAATGACACGCTGTTTGTAGCTTAGCTATGGTTTAGAGATGCAGCGTGGAGAAGAGACCCTTCGGCCCACCAAGTCGGTGGTCGACATGGACTTGGTGGGTACACAAAAGGCTCTCCAGCCTTTTGTGTACCCTAGAACTAGTGTGAACGGGAGAGACTCAGCGGGTGCAGCAGCACCTAAGGAGCGAAGGAGATGGGCGACGTTTCGGGTCGAGACCCTTCTTCAGCGGAGACACACTCTAGTTCTATGTTATCCCACCTTTGCATCTACTCCCTACACACTGGGGGGAGGGGGGGGGGGATTTACAGTGTCCGATTAACCTCCAAACCCAACATGTCATTGAGATGTGGGAGGAAACCGGAGCACCCGGAGGAAACCCACGTGGTCACAAAGGGAGAATGTGCAAACTCGGCAAAGACAGCACCCGTGGTTAGAATCGAATGGGTCTCTGGCGGTGTGAAGCAGCAGCTAGCTCTACCAACTTGCACAACCGTGCAACCCAATATAGGAATGCTGTTACATATAGTTACATGACATTACTGTTACATATAGTTGTAATGTAGGAGAAGTGGGAGCCACTCTGTATACAGGCAGCTTCCATAAACAGTAGCGAAATAAATGCCCAGCGAATCTGTTTCTGTAACGACGGTGAAGGGATAACGTTGGCTGAAACACCAGGATGAATCCTCTACCTCCTTTTCAATAAAATGGCCTGGGATCTTTACTTAAGAGAGATGGTATCTGGTAGAGACTTCTTCTGAATTGCCAATGGATTCACTGGTAAAATTTTGTTTGCTTTTTGGACAAGTAATAATATTTCCCTAGATTTATCCCACTGTACCGTTGCGTATTTTAAAGATATATTTCAGTTCATTTCTCAGCATTGTTTCCTTGTTCTTAACAACTTGCAGTTTTGTAAATGTATTTTTTTTTGTTGCATCTTTACCAAATGCCCCATAACATTTTTTTTGCATACCTCCCACATCCCAAAGATGCACATTTGTAGCTCGATTGGCCTCTGTAAAATTGCCCTGATTAGAACGTGGATGAGTATAAAATGTGTAAAAAAGAACTAGAGATGCTGGTTTAAATCGAAGGTAGGCACAACATGCTGGAGTAGCTCAGCGGGTGAGGCAACACCTCTGGAGAGAAGGAATGGCCAACGTTTCGGGTCGAGACCCTTCTTCAGACTGGTGTCAAGGGAGAGGGCGGGACAAAGATAGACTAGTGAGAGAATTGGGAAAGTGGCATAACATGGGACTAGTGTTTAACCAGTGATCGATGGTCGGCGTGGACTCAGTGGCTTTATTCCAGTTTAACAATTCTATCGTTCTGGAAATGGACCCAGAGTTTGACTTTATTTTTGTTTTGAAGCCAGAGAGCTTAATCCAGTGCCAGCAGACTTTTAATCTTTAGCTTGTTAAGCCCTGGCTTTTAGTGGAACGAACAATATGCATGAAAGCGAGACAGTTTGACACTGCACTCTAATAAAACTTAATTTGACTGGAGCATATATTTCACAAATGGTTTGTTTTATGAGGATGAAGTTAATCTGAAGTCCTGGCCTGCTACACTGGGGAATGTGGATGTCAGAGCCTGTATTCAAAGAGAGAGTAAGAGTTCAGAATATAGTTTACAGCAACAGAGAAAGAGCAGATAAAAATTTGCAAGGGCCACAATGAAGTTTTGTTTAATTAATTTTTTTAAATTTAGACATACAGCGTTGAACCAGACCCTTCGGCCCACTGAGTCCGAGCCGACCAGTTACACTATCGCACACACACACACTAGGGACAATTTACATTTATACCAAGCCAATTAACCTACAAACCTGTACGTCTGGGATGTGGGAGGAAACCGAAGATCTCGGAGAAAAACCCACAAACTCCATACAGACAGCTCCTGTAGGCAGGATTGAACCCAGGTCTCCGGCACTGTAAGGCAGCAACCCTACTGCCATGCCACTGTGCCACCCTTTGGAAATTGGAATTGGAATTGGAAGACTCATAACAGAAGCTGTTTTATGAATCTGGTGGTGGGTGCTTGCAAGCTTTGGCATCTTGTGCCCAACAGGAGTGGGGAGAGGAAGGAATGACAGGAGTGTGAGGGGTCCTTGATTATGTTGGCTGCTTTCCTGAGCAGTACCAAGTGTAGACACACATCCCTGGATGGATGCTGCCTGACCTGCTGAGTTACTCCAGCATGTTGTGTCTTCCTTGGTAAACCAGCATGTGCATTTCCTTGTGCCTACAGTACCAAGTGTAGATGTAGTACATTGTGGATGGGGGTTGTGAGGCTGCTTTGCACGATGGACTGACTGTGTTCACAGCTCAGTTCTATTATAAGGTCCATTATAATTTACTCAGGGTAATAATAATGTAATGGGTCAACGATGGTTGGCTTTGACTTGGTGGATTGAAGTCCTGTTCCATGCTGTATCTCCAAACTAAACTAAACTAAATATCAAAAGTGCAGTTAATCTATTCTGAGTGTTAACACAAAATTGAATCAAGTTAATTCCATTTCAAATAAATAAAAGATGATAGAAGTTTGGAACTAAGAAGCAATGAAAAGCAGCAGATGCCACCCCGATCATTAGGCTTCATTCAGGGACTGAGAATATGTTTCATGTATTTGTTCTAAGGATATGAATGTTGCTGGCAATGCTGGCACTTCATGCCATTCCTAGTCGCCCCTGAAGTGAGGAGGCAGATAAATGCCAACCATACTGGTGGATTTAAGTCACACAAAGGGTACACCTGCTAAAAATGGCAGATTTTCTCCCATGCAGTAATCTGGTTATTTCATGCACCCTGTTACCGAGGCTAGATTTTCAAAAAAATCACTGACTTATTTAATTACTTGGATTTAAATTCCCAGATGCCTGGTGGGAATCAATGATCCAGACCTCTGTTTGCTGGTCCAGTAGCTGCCATGTTACATTGTCATAAGGGAATATGAAGCTGTTGAGATAAAAGCAATTAGGACACAGATCTGACATCATTTCACTGAATGGCAAAATGAGCACCTTGAGTTTAGTTTAAAGATACAGCATGAAAGCAGACATTCGGCCCATCGAGTCAACTTCGACCATCAATCACTATTCACAGTGCTAGGTTATCCCACTTGCTCATCCGCTCCCCACACGCTAAGGGCAATTTACAACGGTCGATTAACCTACAAAGCCGCACGTCCTTGGGATATGGGAGGAAACCTAGTCGGGCACAGGGAGAACGTGCAATCTCCACACAGAGAGCACCCGAGTTCAAGATTGAACCTGCGTTTCCAGCGCTGTGAAGCAGCAGCTCTTCCAGCTGAGTCACTGTGTCACCCATGTGTATTGGATTATCTTCTTATTTATATATTCCTAAAACAGCATGTCCAAAATTGTGGACCAACCTGGGTCTTGTGTTAAAGTCAAGAATGTTGTGGGCTTTTATCCTCTCAAACTGTTCTCCTTTAAACTCAAAGTTCTACAAAATGGACACGTTTTCAGCTCTCATATTAGTGTTTTCCAGAGGAATGTATACATAATGGCCTATATTTAATCTCAAAGAGGCATCTGTTGGTTGGAGTTTGCACCTCCCGATCTATAGCTGCCTTGTGGGAATAACTTCAGCAATTGAAAGCTTTCTCTAGATTGGTGGTTTAATAACATTCTCTGTGCAGCAAAACATATCAAGTTTATCAGACCTTTTTGCATAGCATTCTTTTTTTTTCTCTCTCCATATCACCATATATATATATATATTTTTTTCTTTTCCCTTTCCCCTGACTCTCAGTCTGAAGAAGGGTCTCGACCTGAAATGTCACCTATGCCTTTTCTCCAGAGATGCTGCCTGACCCACTGAGTTACTCCAGCTTTTTGTGTCTATCTTCGCATCAGGTTCTGTTAGCTTTCAATGCCAGGTTCATGTAGTGCCCATGTGTGCTGAAATGAAACCAGCTGTTGTGTGGACACAATAAGAGGGGAAGATTCGGCCTGGTTGCTGCCTGAATGATGAATTTGCTCCTTTTGTTAGTTTGCCGAGCCCTGCTGTTCGCTCAGATCCTCTGGTGTAAATCACACTCTTGCTTCCTAACTCAAACACACAAGAAAAAATATTGCATTCAAACTCTCATTCCAAAAATGTGTTCCACATCATTCAGTAGTATTTTGTTTTGCTACAAAACGTAATGGCAAGTGCAGAAACATAAAGTAATAAATCTGGTTCTATGATGCACTATGTTATCACAGATACTGTCCTAACAAAATTACTTGGTTTGTCACCCATCATCATATAAATGGTACACCACTACTTCAACACTTGAAGTTCCATGTTACATATTGACATACCGTCCAAATATGGACCGAGCTTTGCTGGTGATATCCTCAAAGAGATACATTATATTGGATAGGATGTACTGAACACAAATAAGCAATTTGCCACAGCTGGCCTGTGTTGGCTTTTATGCTTCAGGTCGTCTCCCATCCCTCTTCATCTAACTTTCCTCCAGATAATAAACCCAGCTCCCCCTTAAATGCAGACATGCCCTTTGCCGTGATTACTCCGTGTGGTGGAGAGTGCCATGGTCTAACTACTCTCTGCTGAATTCAAAATTAGATTTATCTCTTATTTATGGCCCCCAAGTTTTCTGCTGCCTGCAAGTCCAATTGATCCACTGCCCTTTAATCTCGCGGCCCTCTCTTAGCCATTTTTTATATTGCGGGGGGAAAAAAAAACGCCACAGTATTTAGGTCTTTCTTAATAGCTCCAAGTTCACAATGTAATGTGTAAAACTTGAGCGCGGTCAGTAACGCAAAACCGAAAGACGTGCGAGTACTGGTGTTAGTTTCTAGAGGGACAGAACAGAAAAATAGATGCATTCAATTCACCTCATGCCATATCTTGGTTAGTTCTTGGCTGGACGGAGATACGACTTCTTCCGTGTCGTATCTCCGTCTGCACAGCGGCCTAACATCGTGGAGTTGGCGGCCTCTTGTTTGATGCATAGTAAGAGAACAAATTAAATTGATGGAAAAATGAATAAAGAAAGATGAATACCAGTTCTGTACACATGAATGAAATGATAATCGATACATGGCACCCTTTATATCTTTCCTGTTACCTGAGGGAGATTTTTTATTTCAAATTTACGTCTGCTTTTCTATCCATGAAACTTGCAGCCTTGACCTTCATTTGTCATTCGTCTGATTTCTTAAAGGGCCTGTCCCACTTGGACGACCTAATCCATGAGTTTACAAAACCATAGACGAGTTGAGAAAAATGTCAAGGTCGTGTTGACTCGCCGAAGTAAAAGACCTCCTACGACTATGTCTACGACCTCCTCTGACTATGTCTATTACATCCTACGACCTCCCTTGACCTCAGTCTTCCACACCTAAGACCAACTATGGCTCGCTACGAGTGGAAAATTATCACATGGGTGATGTCATGTCAAAATGATGTCATGTTTGCATTTTTTTTCTTGGGCCAGTTACAGACCTACGACTACCTACGACCTACCTATGAGTAAAAAGTATCAATATTTTCCATGCCAACCTTTTTTAAATTCGTGGACATTTTTTATCAGGCTGGAAAAAACGCCGCAACCTACTTGAGGCCACGAGTACGCAGAGACCACTCACGAGCATGAGGAAGAGTTACGATGACCTCCTACGATCTCGTGGCGACCGTGCTGTGAGTATGAGTCGAGGGCAAACTCGGCAGAGGTCACCAATTAGGTTGTGAAAGTGGGACAGGGGATTTACCCTCTTTGAAAGACATTAGAGAACATTCTAGAAGCTCTTTGTACCCATGTCCATCGCCAGTAAACGGACTCATTATTAGTCCGACCCGTCTCCTTCCCCTTGCCCACCCTAATCCCACCTCAGATCTGTCATGTTACAATATTGAAGCCCAATGCACAGGCAGCACCCTCACGTGAGAGAGGGGAATGAAACACGGCACAAAGCGTTGAATCTGGACTCCATTTACTTTATTTTACACATTGGCTTTTCAGATTTAGTCAATAAGTTTGGTTTGTGTTTGTTGGGATTAAATGGAGTGGAAATAGATCAGGGTAATGTGAGTGGTGGAGTGTAGTGTTAGTGGATGCTATGTGGTCATTTTCAATCCACGGAACCGGCCCAGGAGGGTTGGGAATGGAGTGAGATTGGCATTGTCTGGGGTAGGCTCCATAGCTGGTCCTGACATAAGTTCATAGTTAATAAATTCTAGGAACAGAATTAGGCCGTGCGGCCTGTCACGTCTATTCTGCCATTCAATTATGACTGACCTATCCCAACCCCATTCTCCTGCATTCGCCCCATAACCCCTGACACCCGTATTAATCAAGAATCTGTCAATCTCCGCCTTAAAAATATCAATTGACTAGGCCTCCACAGCCGTCTGTGGCAATGAATTCCACAGATTCACCATCCTATGACTGAAAAAAATCTTTCTCATCTCCTTTCTAAAGGTACGTCCTTTTATTCTGCTTGTGCTCATGCACAGAACCTCGCGACCAAAGCTGAGATGGTTTATCTGCACTAACTAGTGACACCTGCTGGCAAGGGTATTTGCATCAAATGGTGAGGATGAGACCCATTTTGAATTCACGCTCTCCCACCAACCTCAGGTTTAAGTAGTTTTCTCTGCACTTTGCATTTTTTACCTTTTTAAAAAATTGGCTTGGTGTCATTGTAAATTGTCCCCTGTGTGTGTGAGATTGCAATGGTGAGTAGGGATCGCTGGCCGGTGCAGACTCGGTGGGCCTGTTTCCGCACTGTATCTCTAAACTGAACTAAAAACTAAAAAAGGAACCCGAGGGGAAATCTTTTCGCACGGAATGTGGTGGGCATATGGAACGTGAATAGGAGGAGCAGCACCTCATATTTCGCTTGGGTAGTCTATTCAAATTGACTAGATTTCCATTTCTATTTTAGTCTATTTCAGGTAGTCCCTGCATTCTCCCTCTTTCCCCTCCCCTTCCCAGCTCTCCCACAGCCCACTGCCTCCGCCTTTTCCTTTCTTCTTCCAGCCCCCCCACCCCACATCAGTCTGAAGAAGGGTCTCGACCCGAAACGTCACCTATTTCCTTTGCTCCATAGATGCTGCCTCACCAGCTGAGCTTCTCCAACATTTTTATCTACCTTAGAAAATCAATGATGATGTTTTGACGTGCTAAATATCGGTGGAACACCATTCCTGCTTTGCTTGTTGCTGCCACAACCTCTTCAACGTTCATATGATGAGCTCCTTTATGTTTCCGTACGACGAAAAAGGAAGCCACGCATTAAGTCAATACCGGTTGACAGAGCAATCTCATTCCCTCCACCACTTTTCCCTGTAACCTTTTCGTCCCACATCCATAGAAACATAGAAACATAGAAATTAGGTGCAGGAGTAGGCTGCCTTCGCTCCATACCCTCTGATCCCCTTAGCCCCAAGGGCCACACCTAACTCCCCATAAATATAGCCAATGAACTGGCCTCAACTACCCTCTGTGGCAGAGAGTTCCAGAGACCCACCACTCTCTGTGTGAAAAAAGTCCTTCTCATCTCGGTCCTAAAGGATTTCCCCCTTATCCTTATGCTGTGACCCCTTGTCCTGGACCTCCCCACATCAGGACCAATCTTCCTGCACCTAGCCTGTCCAACCCCTTAAGAATTCCCATTAATTCCACCACCCATCTACACTAGGGGCACTTTAGACTGAATAATTAACCTACCAACCGGCTCATCTTTGGGATAAGGTTAGGTTAGGTTAGAAATAGGCCTTTCGGACCACCGACTCCACGCCGACCAGCGATCCCCATCGACTAACATTATACCACACGCTAGGCACAATTTACAAGTTTTACTGAAGCCAATTAATCTACAAACTTTGGAGTGTGTGAGGAAATCGGAGCACCCGGAGAAAATGCATGCGGTCACGAGGAGAACGTACAAACTCCATACAGATAGCACCCGTGGTCTGGATCGAACCCAGGTCTCTGGCGCTGTAAGGCTGCAAATCTACCGCTGCGCCAGATGCAGGAGGAATGTGCACAGACAGCAGCAGATTAACGAGTCACTGGGGTTGTGAGGAAGCAGCTTAGTTTCTGTGTCACGATGCCACCCACAACATCTCAGGTTAACACCTCCGTTTGAAATTGCTACTTCTAACAATGCAACACCCCCTCAATCCGAGCAAGCAGCTTTAACCCAAATTATGAAATGTGATACAAACGCTCTAACTCCAGATGTTAAGGGAAAGAGTGCCGTTCATTTATCAACCTCCTTCCAGACATCCCGGTGGGTGGCACGGTGAAACATGCTGGAGTAACTTAGTGTGTCAGGCAGCATCTCGGGACAAAATGTTCTCCAGAGATGTTGCCTGACCCATTGAGTCAGTTGCTCTCATCATTGTTTGAGATACATCCCACAACAGTGGTTTCATTTTGTCATTGATATCATTAAGGCTACTGCCTTACAGCGCCAGAGACCCCGGTTCGATCCTGATGATGGGTGTTGTCTGTAAGGGGTTGTACATTCTCCCCTTGACCTGCGTAAGCTTTCTCCGAGATCTTCCGTTTTTCCCCCACACTCCAAAGACGTACAGGTTTGTAGCTTAATTGGTTTGGTATAAATGTAAATTGCCCTCAGTGTGTAGGGTAGTGTTAATGTACGGGGATCGCTGGTCGGCGCGGACTCAATGGGCCGAAGGGCCTGATTCCACGCTGTATAACCATATAACATATAACAATTACAGCACGGAAACAGGCCATCTCGGCCCTTCAAGTCCGTGCCGAACAACTTTTTTCTCTTAGTCCCACCTGCCTGTTTATATCTCTACACTAAACTAAAATCCCAGAAAGGATCCCATATTCCAGATATTTCAATGCCAGTGCGTCAGGAGTTGGCATTTCTGGACCAATTTGAAATCAGGCGGAAGGGAACTTTGTAAATCTTTGTATATCTGAAGCAGGGTCTTGGCCGAAAAAAGGTCACCCATTCCTTCTCTCCAGAGATGCTGCCTGTCCCGCTGAGTTACTTCAGATTTTTCTGTCTATCTTTTGTAAATCGTATAGTCATGGAAACCTCCAGAGTCACAGATATCTGACTGAAACAATATAAACAATCTCCAACTCACAACCTCCCAAAGTAATCTTGCCCTTCGGAGATTCTTCCTGGTGTTACGGGGCGAAGTGGCAGAGTGACTATGTTATCCGACCAGTGACTCAGTATCTAATGATCGGGAGAGATGAGTTGAAATTCTCACCACAGCAGTTTGGGAGCTTAAATTCCGATAATTAATTTGCAATTGAGGAGCCAGTAAAGGTAAGGATGCAAAACCGGTAACTTTACTCAGTCTGCCTTAGTTTTGGTCACTTTAGTTTAGAGATGCAGCACGGAAACAGGCCCTTCGGCCCACCGAGTCTGCGCCGACCAGCACACACTGCACACGAGGAACAATTTACAATTTTTACCAAAGCCAATTAACCTACAAACCTGTACGTCTTTGAAGCGTGGGAGGAAACTGGAGCGCCTGTGGAAAGTCCACGTGGTCACTGTACCCGCAGTCAGGAGTGAACCCGGGTCTCTGGTACTGTGAAGCAGCAAGTCTACCTCTACTCCACTGTGCCACCCAATGTAACTTCAGTAATGTGTTGCCTGTTAACTCACCTTTGAAATGTTCGAGCAAAGTGACTAATAAATGCCAACCATTCCAAAGAATAAATATTAAGAGGATGGTTCCCTCAATGTTATGAAGGAATTTATGTTTAACTGCGCAATCTTAAACTTAAAATTAGCTTGACTGATCCTCACCTGACGCATGCCTGTCCTGAGTGCGATGCCAGTTTTACTGGTGTCAGCATCGTTTCGTAGGTAGCAGTGGGAAGATTGCAACCTTCACGTGGTCCGCCCTGTTTCGACTAATGCAATCAACTCGACGTGCACAAATGGACGATCAAATAGAACAAGTTAGTTGTCCTACAACTTTAGGCTGTGCACGCCACACGAAAGAAGGACAAGACGTAGGTAGCAGTGTTACTGTTGGGTTAGATGGCTGTAGGTTCAAGGCTTTCTCCAGAAGCTTACGGACATAATACAGGATGACACTCCGAGAGGACTCCTTCCCGTGCCAGAGGTACCACCTTTCAGATGAGATGGCTTCCCACTCACAAGTGACTGTAAACGATCCCACGGTTACTATCACAAAGTCTTCCCTGGGTGTCTTGGCTGCTTTCGCTGCCCCCGTATCCTTGGTCGGAAAGATAGATTGTTGTTTTGTGTCAGGGAGGGGGGAGAGGGTGGGGGGGGGGGGGGGGGGGTGGGAGTTGTGTGTGAGAACGATGGCGGGCGGGAGTGTTCCCATGCCTTTAAGAGCTGCCACCCTTGCAGTTGTGTGACTTGCAGGCTTTAATCAACTCCATAATTACAGCAGGCCCCGCAGTATAGTAATTACTGGCATTGTCCGAACACAGCTGTTGCTTTCAGCGGAGCTTGTTTTTAGCCGTGTTATTCCGGAGTGGCTTGTTTCTCCATGATCCAGGTGCACTAATAGCACACTGATTCTGGGCTGCATGTTTTCCAAGAGGTTTCATTACCATTTAATTTGGGGCTTGATTGAAATTTGGGCGAGGCTCAGGGAATCTTGGGAATAGATTCTCCTGCCCAGAGTAGGGAAATCGAGACCGGAGGACATAGGTGTAAGGTGATGGGGAAATATTTAATAGGATTGGCCACAGAACAACCTCCATGATCATTCTCATCATTGGATATCCTGCAAAGTTGCTCCCTCAGACTCCCGGCTAAACTTCCTACACACCCGCGACTGTGCAGCCAAATTCTATTTTAATTCCATTTATGCGTTGGCAAATTTAGTTTTTAGTTTTAGAGATGACACGCGGAAACAGGCCCTTCGGCACCGACCAGCGATCCCTGCACACTAACACTGTCCCACACATAATTTTGCAGTTCTTCCAAGTCAATTAACCTGCAAACCTGTACGTCTTTGGAGTGTGGGAGGAAATCGAAGATCTCAGAGAAAACCCACGCATGTCACGGGGAGAACGCACAAACTCCGTACACGCAAGCACCCGTCATCAGGATCGAACCCGGGTCACTGGCGCTGTAAGGCAGTAGCTCTACCGCTGCGTCGCCATGCCGCCATAATGATACCACCGTTGTGGGATGTATCTCAAACAATGATGAGAGCAACTGACTCAATGGGTCAGGCAACATCTCTGGAGAACATTTTGTCCCGAACTTGCTGTCCGACCCGCTAAGTTACTCCAGCATTTTGTGACATTGCTTTCTCTCTCTTGTGTCTGCCATTAAAACCCTCTCCTGTTAGCTGCTGCAAAATCTGAGGTGAGAAACTGGGTGGAGAGACTACAGTGGCTTTAACTGGAGCCTGCGAGTGAATAATCACACAGCGGGGTTCGTGCTGGGAGGGAATCACCATTATTGGCATGCTGAGGGACACTACTTAGTGGCAGCAATTGCATGATTGCCATTGAGGCATTTACTGCCGTTAATTTGTGCTGAACGATGAAAGAGAACCTTGCTGGGGAGAGGAGGAGAAACTTTGTTGGGGAACAGCTTCGTCCAAGACCACACGACATTGCAGCGAATTGTGGACGCAGACCGGACCATCACACAAACCTCCCTTCCATGGACTCCATTTATACCTCATGCTGCCTCGGCAATGCCAGCAGCATAATCACGGATGAGTCGCACCCTGGCCACTCATCTTCTCCCCTCTCCCATCAGGCAAAAGGTATAGAAGTGTGAAAACACACACCTCCAGATTCAGGGACTGTTTGTTCCCAGCTGTTATCAGGCAACTGAATCATCCTACCACAACCAGAGAATAGTCCCAAACTAGTGTCTACCTCATTGGTGACCCCCTCGGACTATCCTTGATCGGATTTATCTTGCACCAAACATTATTCCCTTATCATGTATCTATGCACTGTAAATGGCTCGATTGAAATCGCATATTGTCTTTCCACTGACTGGGTAGCACGCAACAAAAGCTTTTCACTGTACCTCAGTACACATGACAATAAACTAAACTAAACTAACTGAACTCAAATTTAACCAGAGAGTTGCGGAGGGAACAGTCTCTGTGGAAACCGAAAGAGGTGGTGATGAAAGGGGAAGACGTGGACAAAATGTGGTGATAAAAATGTCAGAGCATTATATGCTGTATGCGACGGCTGATGGGGTGAAAGGTGAGGACCGGGGGGGGCAAGGTCCCTGTTACGACTGGGCGGAGGGGAAGCAGGAGCAGAGCTATGGAATACCGAAGAGACACATGTGGGGGCCTCATCTATGATAATAGACAATAGGTGCAAGAGTAGGCCATTTGGCCCTTCGAGCCAGCACCGCCATTCAATGTGATCATGGCTGATCATCCCCAATCAGTACCCCGTTCCTGCCTTCTCCCCATATCCCCTGACTCCGCTATTTTTAAGAGCCCTATCTAGCTCTCTCTTGAAAGCATCCGGAGAACCTGCCTCCACCGTCCTCTGAGACAGAGAATTCCACAGACACTTCTATGATAGAAGTTTGGAACCTCCATTCCCCAAAGAACGAGGGCATCTCAGATGTCCTGGTGTTATTAAAAGAAGAAGGGTCTCGACCCCAAACACCGTCTATTCCTTCTCTCCAGAGATGCTGCCTGACCTGCTGAGTTACTCCAGCATTTTGTGTCTATATTAAAGCAGGGGAGGGCTGCACCAGAGAGCACAGGCAATAACAGCAGCATTATCAGCAGGCTGCAAGCTCTTTGCTTGACTGCAATCTCTGCATTCAGCCATCACAGCCATCGGCTCTGTGACGAGATTTAATTAGAACAAATTGCTCTTTTTTTAAATACTTTCTCTTCCCTTCCCTGTTCAAAGAGGATCATAATTACTCTGGCACAGTGAGGCAGCGGCTCTGGTGTATGAAGAGGGGGAACTTTCATTCAGAATCTCTGTAGGATATCACTCTGTTGGTCATTTCCCCTCCTTTCTGTGTACAAAGACCCTTTTGATGGTAACAGCATGTCACTGGAGCCATGGCCAAAGACAAGGAACAAGGAGGGCAGAGGAGTGGGGGGGGGGGGGGGGGGGGGGGGGAGGAAGATCTCTGATTTCAGGTCACCTCTGTCTGCTGTTTATGTTCGCTGTTTCAGGGGAGGGCCAGACACTATCATTCTCTCCACCAAATCCTCTCACTATGCAGGGGATGATGAAGGTTCTGCTTTTTTGGTGACTCACCAGCACCCACTTGGAACCCATTCGGGACTTCAGTGAGTGTGGAGGTGTCTGTGAGTGTGTCAGGGGTGAAAGCATGTTGATCAGCTGTGAACCATGTCCCATTGCCCACCTTCTCCTTCAGCCAAGCATCAGGCAGACTTTTTCCCTTCCCCCTCATTTCCAGACCCCGATGACCTACACTGGTTCCACATTAAGAAACATCTCCATTTTTTAAATTCTCATTCTTATTTTCACTTCTCCCCCATTTCTGTAACTTCACCCTACATCCATCAGGCTATTAAACACTACAGCCTCCAAATAAACTCAGAACGACATAGACTTGAATGCATTTGTCTTTTTGCACTATTATTGTTTGTTTGTTTTTATGTGTATGCATGTGTGTGATGTGTATATATTGCATATATACTATATACCATATACCGTACGTACTACATATACATATTGTCATGTGTCCATATACAAATGTCCTATATATATTGTCATTATTGTTATATATATAATACAGTATAAACACTATATGTACACACAGTATATACAGCATACAGTGTATGCAAAATAATGTATGTATATATTGTGTATACAGAGTGTGTGTATATATATATATATATATATATATATATACTGAACTTTTTTTCTTGTTCATTATATTGTTTTCTGAGTACTATGTTTACATATTCTGTTGTGCTGCTGCAAGTAAGAATTTCATTGTTCTGTCTAGGACATATGACGATAAAACACTCTTAACTCTTGACCTCTGACATTAAGGTATGTTTTTGTTTCCCCAGTTCCAGCCTCCTGTTAATCGTCAATCCTGATTGCTTCACTTGTGGCAGCTTTGCCTTTAACTCTAACCTCTCTACCTCTCCTCCTTCAAAATATTGCTCAATGACATCTCCATTGACCAAACTTTGGTCAGTAGCTGTCCCAATATTTTCATAACAATCCTGTGAGTTGCTGTGGAATTTTGCATTGAATGGACAAATGCAACTTGCTGTTGTTGTTATTATTTTTTGAAATGAGAAAAGGTGAATCTGAATTGACGTTGAGAGATGGCCCATGGGATGTGGGAATGAAGACAGACACACATAGATCAACAGAGTCAAAGAGACACACAGACCCACACAAACACATGGCTCCACGGAAAACATAAACCTATGCTGTGCAGACCCATGTAAACTCAGTGCTGCTTGCAGTTGTAGAGTCGCATTGCTTCGGAGATACCAGCAGGTGGCAGTGTCGACTGCAGTCTCATCAGAAACTGGGAACCCTGTAGGGGATTTTAATCGATTTGTGCCAACTAGTGCATCCAGTGAAATGTGCCAGTCAGTCAGTGATGAGACAGGTCAAACCTCATCCAAACATACTGCCGACGTCTTTGAAATATCATTACTTTGTGATTTCTTCTTCACATCTTCATGGGCACAGGTGTGGAATTATGGATTCAATACTCCTGCAATATCTGGTGCAACAGGAAGGATTCCAAACTTGCTGCAGGACTGTGGCACAGCCGGTAGAGCTGCTGCCTCAATGTGCCAGAGACCCGGGTTCGATCCTAACCTCGGGTGCTGTCTGTGAGGAGTTTGCACATCCTTCTTGTGACCGCCTGGGTTTTCCCCGGGTGCTCCGGTTTCCTCCCACATCCCAAAGACGTGTGGATTTGTTGGTTAAATGGCCTCTGTAAGTCCGTAGGGAGTGGATGGCAAAGTGGGATAACAAAGAACTAGTGTGAACAGCCGATCGATGGTTGGCGTGGGCTCGGGTGGGCCGAAATACTTAATTCCATGTTGTATCTCTAAATTAAATTAAAACCAAATTATTTGGCCTGTTAGGGCATTAAGAAGAAGGGTCTCGACCTGAAACGTCACCCATTCCTTCTCTCCAGAGATGCTGCCTGTCCCGCTGAGTTACTCCAGCATTTTGGGTCTATCTTCGGTGTAAACCAGCATCTGCAGTTCCTTCCTGCACAGGGATTAAGTAATTCAGGTGGATAACTTTTAACTGCTCCACCCGATTGCAATTCTCCCCCAAGGGATCTAGATGATAGAATCATCAGATCTGTGGGATATTTTTACAACTTCATGATGTGAGAATGAGAGGAAGGAATCCCAGCCTGACTTGCTGTCTAACTGGGCAGGAGGCAAACTCTCCTTCCATGGCAGTGACCAACTCTATTCCAGCGTAGAGGAGACTATCTAATGGCGTTGTTGAGATGAATAGTGGAACAGAAATCTGAAACTTCTGTCCCAAAAGCTGCTTGGAATTTGCTGGTGGGAGGTGCAATAAAAGACGAATACTAAGACAGATAGAAATGGGTTACTGAATTAAAGATAATGGATTTTGGGCAACTCGGTAGGGTTAAAGCACAAACCATGATTTAATTGAATAACAGAATAAGTTTGATGGGTTGAATCAGTGCTTCTTAAACTATTTCAGTGTCATTCATCATTGAGTCTTTATCACAAAATTTTATTCACCCTCGACTAAATTTTCTTTCTGCTTTTTGGTAATTTTCGTCTTGTTCTTCCTTGTGTATAATATCTGAATAAATTAAATCATTCACCCCTCTAGCTTCATTCACCCCAAAATAATTTAATTTACCCTTGGGTGAACCACTCAAGTTTAAGAAGCACTGGGTTAAATGGACTTTTTTCTACTCCTGTGCAGTGTGAATACAACGGAGGCCAGACTATTTTTTTGTTGCTCTCAAATCTCAAACCATAAGCACCTTGACCGAATAGTCAAGAGGGAGTCAAGAGTGTTTAATTGTCATATGTACTAAAATGGAACAATTAGATTTTTAGATAAGTACCGTACAAGAACAGGCCCTTCAGCCCACAATATCCATACCGAGTATGATGCCAGGACTATCTCTTAACTACCTGTGCATAATCTAAGATAGGCACAAAAAGCTGGAGTAACTCGGCGGGAGAGGCATCATCTCTGGAGAGAAGGAATGGATGATGTTTTGGGTCGAGACCCTTCAGGCATAATCTATCTCGCCATTCCTTGCATATCCACATGCCTATCCAAAAGCCTCTTAAAGCCTCAGAGTGGTCACGGTGGTGCAGCGGTAGAGTTGCTGCCTTCCAGCGAATGCAGCGCAGGAGACCTGTTTCGACCCCGTCAGTACGGAATTTGTACGTTTTCCCCGTGATCTGCGTGGGTTTTCTACGAGATCTTCGGTTTCCTCCTACACTCCAAAGACCTACAGGTTTGTAGGTAAATTGGCTTGGCAAATGTATAAATTGTCCCTAGTGTGTGTAGGATCGTGCCAATGTACAGGGATCACTGGTTGGCGCAGGCCCAGTGGGCCAAAGGGCCTGTTTCTCCACTGTATCTCTAAATTAAATTAAATGTCACTGTTGTATCTGCCTCAACCACCAACCATGGTAGCACATTCTAGACACTCACCACGTTCTGTGTAGGAAGTTGCCCCTGCACATCTATTTTAAACTTTGCCCCTCTCACCTGAAAGCTATGCCCTGTAGTATTTGATTTTTACATCCTGGGTAAAAGGTTCTGACTACCCACCTTCTCTATGCATTTCCTAATTTTATATACTTCTATCAGGACTCCGAGCAACCTGTGGCATATAGAGAGATTCTTACTTGCAGCAGCATAGCAGGCCCGTAAAGATAGATAACATAAGAAACAACCAAAAAAAAGTTCAGTAGATAGAAATAATGCAATATTAGTGCAAAATAAAACCAAAGACCGAGGACCCTAGTGCAATTCTGACATCAGATACATTTACCATTGATATTTTTTTAAAGGTCACAAAGTGGTGGAGTAACACCACCTGGCAAGGTGGTGCAGTGGTAGAGTTGCTGCCTTACAGCGTCGGAGACCCGGGTTCGATCCTGATTACGGGTGCTATCTGTGTGGAGTTTGCACCTTCTCCTCATGACCTGCATGGGTTTTTTCCGGGCGCTCCAGTTTCCCCTAACACTCCAAAGACGTACAGGTTTCGTAGGCTAATTGGCGTGATAAAAATGTAAATTGTCTGTAGTGCGCGTAGGATAGTGTTAGTGTGTGGGAATCGCTGGTCGGCATGGACTCGGTGGGCCGAAGGGCCTGTTTCCACGCTGTATCTCTAAACTAGACTCAGCAAGTCAGATGGAGGCTGTGGAGAGCATGGATGAGTGACGTTTCAGGTTCGAGACCCTTCTTCTCTTACAATGGTATTTTTCGTACTTTGGTTTAATTTTAGGAATTGTCCAACAACAAGATTCATCAAAAGTCCGTGAGTTGAAAGATTCCTTCCACAGCGAGGACAAGTATCACCTAGTGCCCCTGCACCAAGACCCCACTGGATGCGATGGCTCAGTCAACTGCAGGCACCAGCTCCAGGGAACTGCCGGCAGCAGAGAAGATGCATCTCCCTTCAACAAACTCTTCGGAGGAAGCACCAAGTAGAAGCAACACATCGTTCTTTCTTCAAACATGTCTTTATATCGTATGTTCCTGAGACAGATGTATCACTGGCAAAGCAAATATTTATTGTTAAACCTTGGTGCAGGTGAGAGTATTATGAATCAGCCATGTTACTAAGGGAATGGAATTATGTTCAGACTACATCAGTGAGGGGTGATGATGCCCTTGAGTAAACTAGATGGGTCAACATATTTTATAGTTACTGTCTGGGCTCGATCTATTGCTTGGTTTAATTTGGCAACATACCTTATTGCAAATCGAATCTCTGGATTCCATTTGCAATAAGGTATGTTGCCAAATTAATTTCAACAATTTGGTACCATGCTAATTTGATGCATATACATGCACCAAAGTGCAACATAAAAAGTGTTGCAATTTGTAATAAAGTTCCAAGCTTTAGCAATTATTCAGCAAGACTGTTAATAAAACAATGTTCCTCCATCAGGATGATAAATTTTAGACCAAGGGGGATCTCTCCATTGCCTGTTTGTCAGGGATATACCTACAAACCAATCACTTGTATTCCTTTGCTCGTGGCTACTTCAGTGAAAGATCAGAGCATTGACTGGGGTCTTGCTGTCTGCCAGCTCCAGATCAGAGCATTGACTGGGGTCTTGCTGTCTGCCAGCTCCAGATCAGAGCATTGACTGCGGGTCATTCAGTCACTCAGGAGAGAGATCTGTGCTTTGACGGGAGCAAAGACCCTACAGCGAGCAAGATAGTCCACTCGACGAAAAAGACGTAGTACGGTCATGGGCAGATTCATGGGTAATTTAAGGCCCCATTTCCGTAACCGGCTTCCGTCTCCGCACCAAAGATCCCATAGCGATACTAGTGCGGAGACAGAAGCCGGTTACGGAAACATCCTCGTAAAAATAAAAGTTATTTGGTAAAAATCTTCTCCTCAGAATATTAATTTATTAACACAAACTGTTCCCCCGCAACGTCGATTACACTGCGAGTCGGGTCGGGTTACGGAAATGCATGAAAAAAAGGCCCACGTTCCGTTCCGTTGCGTACTACACGTCAGCCCATTGCATTTAGCAGGAGTGGTCTATCTTGCTCCGCTATAGGATCTTTGGACGGGCGTCTTTGAGGCTCACAGAAAGAGATCTGCATTGATTGAGATCTCTCAATCCATCAGAATGGGATCAGTCCACCAATCGAGATCCCTCTGTTCCTCAGAAAGAGATGTGTACAGTGAGTGTGGTCTCTCCATCACGCAGGCACAGAGACACATCTGTACATTGTCTGGGGTCTCTCAATCACAAATCTGTGCATTGCCTGTGGTCTGTCAGTCCCACAGCAATAGACCTGTGCAATGACTGAGTTCACCCAGAGAGACCTTTGGATTGTCTAAGATCCCTATGTTTCTGTGCGTTGACTTAGGTCTCAGATATCAGAGAAATATCATTGCTTGGGACCTCTCATCCCTCTGCTCTCCCTTCATTTTAGCTGCAGGCATCCCTGATCAATGTGACAAGAGAGAATCCTATCATTTCAACCATCAAGACTAATGTAAATAGGCTTGAAGGTAGGCGTTGTTTGCTGGCTGACTGTAAGGGTTTGGTGTGAAATTGGTAATCTCAGCTCAGTTGCTATTAGTTCCTGTATGTAACCAGAACGTTTATTCATTTTTTGTATGAGTGTTTTTAGTTTAATTGGTTACATTATAACTCTGCATCTACACATAATGGACCGGCTGAACAATGGTGGGAGTGAGACTTTTGCCTTAAATTAAAGAATTTGTCTTCCAACCTGGATCTTAGTTTATTTTCTTTTCATTCTTTACACTTTAGACTTTACAGGTACAGCGTGAAAACAACCCCTTCGCACCCTCTGAGTCCGCACCGAACAGCGATCGCCCCGTACACCAGCACTATCCAACACACTAGGGACAATTTGTAATTTTTACATGCAAACCTGTACGTCTTCGGAGTGTGGGAGGAAATCGGAGCACCCGGAGAAAACCCACGCGGTCACTGGGAGAACATGCAAATTCCGTACAAGCAGCACCCGTAGTCAGGATCGAACCTGGGTCTCTGGACTTGTAAGGCGCCAACTCTACCACTGTGCCACTGTGCCGCCCCAAGTGTAATAGAGTTTAGTTTAGTTTATTGTCACGTGTAACGAGGTACAGTGAAAGATTTAAAGAAGGAACTGCAGATGCTGGAGAATCGAGGGTTACGGTGGCTCAGCACTTCAACTCCCCCTCCCATTCCGTATCCGACCTCTCAGTCCTGGGCCTCCTCCACGGCCAGAGTGAGCAACACCGCAAGTTGGAGGAATAGCACCTCATATTCCGCTTGGGGAGTCTGCATCCTCTGGGCTTAAACATTGAATTTTCTCAATTCTGTTAACCCTTGCTGCCTCCTCCCCTTCCCACCTCTCCCTCAGCCCTTGGGTCCTGGCATTCCTTCTCTCTATCTCTCCCCCACCCAAGTCGCACTAGCTTCTCATTTTCACACTACTTACAATGGCCTGTTTCCTTTATCATCGATACATTTTTGCATATCTTTCATTCATTGTTCTTTATCTCTCCACATCACCGTCTATATCTCTCGTTTCCCTGATCCCTGACCAGTCTGAAGAAGGGTCTCGACCCGAAACGTCGCCTATCTCCTTCGCTCCTTAGATGCTGCTGCACCCGCTGAGTTTCTCCAGCTTTTTGTGTAACCTACAGTGAAAGATTGTTTGTTGCACTGCTAACCAGTCAGTGGAGAGACAATACATGATTACAATCGAGCCGTCCACAGTGTACAACTAAACGATAAAGAGAATCACGTTTAATGCACGATAAAGTCCAGTAAGGTCTGATTGAAGATAGCCTGAGGGTCTTCAATGAGGTAGGTAGCAGCTCAGGACTGCTCTCTAGTTGTTGGTATGGTCCATATGGTCTTTAAGAACAGTGATCGCTCAGCAGATTTCACCTCCTTCACTAGGTCCCCTTCCTCCCTACCAAATAATGTAAATTTACCTGATGTGCTCTTTAACCCTTCTCACGCACACTGCATTGTGTGAAGTTACAATCTGTATTAAGGGCTGACTACAGTTGAAGTAACACAAGTTGCCTGCCCCCTGTCTTGCAAAATAGCACCCTTGTACTGAAATCGAAAATCGACACAAAATGCTGGGCTAACTCAGTGGGACAGGCAGCATTTCCGGAGAGAAGGAATGGGTGACATTTCGGGTCGAGACCTTACTTGTACTGCAACAGTTTGCTCAATAGAACGAGGAAGAGGAAATATTTCCACCTGCGTGATGCTGAACACTAGGAACAATAAATGCACAATCACTACTCAGGAACCAAATAGCAATCCAAGAAAAATCTCTCGGTGAGAATGTGGAACTGGATACCACAGAAAGTGGTTGAGGTAAGTGTACTACTAAGCCACTGCCACCCTATTACAATGAGCATCAAGTATAATATGCAAATTTTATTGTAACTATTCATAACAAGGTCGATGTGTTGACAGCAAAAATAAAAATCAACAGGTATGATCTGGTATTTAGTTTAGTTCAGTTTAGAGCTTCAGTGCGGAACAGGCCATTCGGCCCACCGGGTCCATGCCGACCAGTGATGCCCGCGCACTAACACTATCCTACACTAAGGACAATTTACTACTATTCCCAGCCAATTAACCTACAAACCTGCACGTCTTTGGAGTGTGGGAGGAAACCAGAGCACCCACAGAAAACCCAAACAGGTCACGGGGAGAACGTACAAACTCCATACAGACAGCACCTCTAGTCAGGATCGAACCTGTGTCCTTGGCGCTAATAAGGCTGCAACTCTACCGCTGTGCCACCGTGCTGCCCCTTCATCACAGAGGTATAGTTTCACGTTAGCATGTTGGGGAGCTAATTATTCCGGGGCATCAATGTTTCGTGGGGACGTGGGGAAGTGGATCGCTCTGTTAATAACGAATGGAGTCACTGCAGTTGTGTGAAATGATTCAACGGTTCAATGATGCTTTATTGTCACATGCACATTAAATTCCCTTTATTTGCATACAGTTCGGTAAAAATCTTACGATACATAGGTACAATCATACAAGATTGTAAGAATAGAAGATTACACCGAGGCAACACACAAGTGCCGCCATGTTTCCGCCAACATTTTGTATCCTTCAAGTTCAAAGTTGTTAAAAACATAAGATTAAACTTGGCCTTAAGGCCCCGTTGTCTTGGCAGCAGCATTGGGTCAGTGTTGTAGGGGTCGGCCTGGCCTGGCCTGGCGATTTTGTCTATTTCCTCACCGCTACTCTCTGCCACAGGAGGCCACGTGGAGGCCGGGTGTTGGGCCATTTGGAGCTAATTGACCCCCAGGCTTCTGCGGGATCTCCAGCGGCCCACTCCATCTCAATATGTGGAAACAAGCTCAATATGTAGAAACAATTTGCGTGGAAATAAGAAATAGTAAGTGTAAAAAAATAATTAGTGGGAGTATTATTTATGGCCCATTTACAGCAGCTATATTGTTGGATTGAGTGTAAATTAAGCAACAACGGGAGCTTTTAAAATTACTTGGAATTGGTGAATCTGTGGAATTCTTTGCCACAGAATGCTGTCAGTGGATATTTTTAAGGGAAGATAGATAGATTCTTGATCAGTACAGGTGTCATTGGTTATGGGGAGAAGGCAGGAGAATGGGGTTAGGAGGGAGAGATAGATCAGCCATGATTGAAAGGCGGAGTAGACTTGATGGGCCGAATGGCCTAATTTTACTCCTATCACTTATGACCTTATGATGGGCAATTTCTACTCATTCTATCGATTGGATGAGTCATGTACGCATTGGTGGCATTGAGGGTGGTGCTTATAGTATGTATTTAGGATTGTTTCATGGAGCCATACCTTGAGTAACCAAGGAAGGAGAGGTATGTTTTTGATCTGGTTTTATGTTCAAGTTTAAGTTCAAGTGAGTTTATTATAACGTGTCCCTGATAGGACAATGAAATTCTTGCTTTGCTTCAGCACACAGAACATAGTAGGCATTGACTACAAAACAGATCAGTGTGTCCATATACCATATATAAATATATACACACATGAATAAATAAACTAATAAAGTGCAAATAACAGATAATGGGTTATTAGTTATCAGAGTTTTGTCCGACCCAGGTTTAATAGCCTGATGGCTGTGGGGAAGTAGCTATTCCTGAACCTGGTCGTTGCAGTCTTCAGGCTCCTGTACCTTCTACCCGAAGGTAGCAGGGAGATGAGTGTGTGGCCAGGATGGTGTGGGTCTTTGATGATACTGCCAGCTTTTTTGAGGCAGCGACTGCGGTAAATCCCCTCGATGGAAGGAAGGTCAGAGCCGATGATGGACTGGGCAGTGTTTACTGCTTTTTGTAGTCTTTTCCTCTCCAGGGCGATCAAATTGCTGAACCAAGCCACGATGCAACCGGTCAGCATGCTCTCTACTGTACACCTGTAGAAGTTAAAGAGAGTCCTCCTTGACAAACCGACTCTCCGTAATCTTCTCAGGAAGTAGAAGTGCTGGTGAGCTTTCTTGATAATTGCATCAGTGTTCATGGACCAGGAGAAGTGAAGCGTCAAGTCAAGTTTATAGTCGTATGCACAAGTGTGGTGGGAACATCCAATGAAAATATTGCTTGCAACAAGATCACTGGCACATGGACTCAGATAGCACACATTCATAAATTGTACAAAGAATGACACCTATATTACATATAAATTACATATAGATTTTTCAAGACTGAAAAGAAAATGCTTAAAAAATCCCAACATATTAGTGTAAAAATACGCAATTAGAAAAGTAAGTCCAAGGTAGTGCAGAGGTCTCTGACCTGTTTTAGTGCTGAAGTAAGACTAGGGTTTGCAGGTCGGTTCAGGAACCTGATTTATGTAGGAAAGAAGCTGTTTCTGAACCTGGTCAAGAAGGATCTGCAGATGCTGGAGAATCGAAGGTAGACAAAATTGCTGGTGAAACTCAGCGGGTGCGGCAGCATCTATGGAGCGAAGGAAATAGGCAATGTTTTGGGCCGAAACCCTTCTTCAGACCCTTCTTCTTCTTTCAGGCTTTTCTACCTTCTGCCCAATAGTAAGAGCAGGAAAGACACTTGGACAGTTACATGGATAGGGAAGGCTTAGAGGGATATGGGCCGAACATGGACAGATTGGATTAGTATAGATGGGGCATCCTGGTTGACATGGGAGAGTTGGGCCACAGGACCTGTTTCCGTGCTGTATGACTCTATCTTGTGCCTTAACCAGATGTGCAGACACAAAAGTAGACAAAAATGCTGGAGAAATTCAGCGGGTGGGGCAGCATCTATGGAGCAAAGGAAATAGGCGACGTTTCGGGTCGAAACCCTTCAATTTGCTTCAATTCACTTTGTAGACACAAAGTGCAGGAGTAACTCAATGGGTTCTGTGGCATCTCTGAAGAAAAAAGATGGATGACGTTAGGGTCAGAACCCTTCTCAGACTGTTTAACCAGATGGTGCAAATCCCTGAAGATAGATGAAGCAATGCCTCATGCAGATGTTTCTGATGGTTGAGGGGGATGAGCCGGGAATAATTTGTTATTTCATAGATACCCTGGGAAAGAAAGATTATTGTTTTATAATTATTGTCAGAAGTCCAAAGAAGGTGTGCAGGGCAGGTTTTTTACACATGGAATGGTGGGTGTTGGGAAGGTGCAGCCAGGGGTGGTGGAAGCAGCTACAATAGTTCAAGAGGCGTTTAGATAGGCACATTGATATGCAGAAAATGGAGGGATACGGATTATGAAAAGATTGGTTTAACTTGCTATAATGTTCAGCACAGACATTGTGTTCAATAGGACTTGTTCCTGTTGACACATAATGCTGGAGTAACTCAGCGGGACAGGCAGCATCTCTGGAGAGAAGGAATGGGTGACGTTTCAGGTCGAGACCCTTCTTCAATTTCCTACACTCTAGGACTTGTTCCTGTGCTGTATTGTTCCGTAATATGAAAACAACACAAGAATTGCGTGCGGGCTTCTAGACGCATAAAGAGAGCGTCATTAAATTACAGAGGAGGTGAATTCTTCACGAAACGTTGCCTATACACCTGCTCCTCGCATTTTTGCAGCCTCTTTTACAACTTCAAAACAGAGCAAATTACTTGAGTGTGTTTCAAAATGAACATTGCTTGACTCACATTGTAGAAATAGCCTGGATCTGTACTGGAAACCTTTAATGGTGTGCGATTAATTTACAAATGTGAACAAGAAAGAATTTGCATTTATTGTGTCCTTAGGGTTTGTCAGAGAATAGCTCTTGTGCTGCATTTAATGTTTTTCTGTGATCAGATTCCCACAATTATGATTAGATTAATGACCTGCTAATCTTTGTCTGTTAATGTTGACTAAGGGTGGATTGGGATTGTTATGCACAAATGCCGAACAACTAGATGGCTTACTGCTTCAAAAATACATTATGCAAACTAATTTTGATTTCCTCCAGCGTATTAACTTCTGAGTAAAACTGCAACAGTAACATAATTGCAATGGACTCTTCTAGTCTCAGTCCACACCAGAGTGTAGGACATTTTCCTGACAACAGACACATGGCTTGTGACATCCCTCCCCATGCAATTCCCCTTGTACCAATGTACGTTGGAGCTCAAACCTCCAAGCAACAATTGACATCAAACAATCTCTGTAGAACTAAGAGCATATTGTACTATTTCATTGTTTTTCTAGATATTTAACAGGACACTCTACTGATATGTGTAGGAAGGAACTACACATGCAGGTTTAAATCGAAGATAGACACAAATTGGTCCCCAGGCAGCATCTCTGGAGAGAAGGAATGTGTGACGTTTCGGGTTGAGACCCTTCTTGAGACTCAAATGTGTGTTAAACCTCCACTGATTTAGTTTAGCTTAGTGATACAGGCCCTTCGGCCCACAGAGTCGACACCGACCAGCGATCCACACACACTAGGAACAATTTACATTTTTACCAAGCCAATTAACCTATAAACC
This sequence comes from Raja brachyura, assembly GCA_963514005.1. Next base: position 28,721,659 of record OY740809.1, on the reverse strand, counting down.
TACAGGAGTGTGGATGGAAACCAGAACCCCCGGTCACGCAGGTCACGGGGAGAACATACAGGCTCCGTACAGACAGTACCCGTAGTCAGGATCGAACCTGGGTCTCTGGCGCTGTCAGGCAGCAACTCTACCACTTGAATTTCAAGAGAGCACAGTCTCAAGAGAGGGGGCGCTGTCCTGCACGGCTGCCAGTTCTGTAGCTGTCCATTTTTTTCACTTCTTTTTATTATTTTTAGTATGTTAAAATGTGTAGTTGGGGGATCTAATCTTTTATGTGTGGGGATGGGGGGGGGGGGGAGGGGAGGGGGAAACTGCTTTTTCAAGTCCCTACCTGGTTGGAGAGGCTGCTTTCCTCCGAGCAGCACCTTCGACTCGTCCTCGCGGCCTACCAGCGGGGCCTGGAGCGGCGTTTCCCGAGCGGGCCTGGCCAGAACCTCGGCTCGGCGGTATGCTGGGACCGCCGATAAGAACTTCGCGGAGCCGCGGGTCTGTGGAGCGGCCAGCTGCGGGCGGCAGCGCTGACTTTAACATCGCGGAGCCTGGGATCTTTCGCCGAGATCGCCAGTGGTGGAGCTCCGTCCAGCGCGGCCTGTTGGCTTGGAAGCCGCGGTCTCCGGTAAGGAGGCGGCCGTTCCTGGCACCCCAAGCCGCTGAGAGGGTTCTCCCGACGCCGGAGTACCATCACCCGGCGAGAACGGCCTGGAACATCGGGCCTCCGTAGCGGCGACTGCGGAGGCCTCAATAGGCCTGACTATGGGTGGACATGGGGATGGGGACTGGACTTTGTGCCCTCCCCCACAGTGGGAACCATTGTGGGGGGATGTTTTTATGTTTTAATGTTAAACTTCTTCTTTAATTCTATGTTGTATTTTTATTAGTGTGCTGCAAGGACATCTGAATTTCCCCTGAATAAGGGGATTAATAAAGTATTATTATTATCATTATCATTATTACCGCTGCACCACCGTGCCATGCTTATTGAGGGACCTAACTGTACAGCTTCACAGCTCACCACACAATGCTCAAACACATTGTGGTTTATGAGTACGCCACAACCTCAAATATAAATTCATAAGTCATAGGAGCAAACATAGGCCATTCGGCCCATCAAGTTTACTCCGCCATGGCTGATCTATCTTTCCCTCCAAACCCCATTCTCCTGTCTTCTCCCACAACCCCTGACACCCTTACTAATCGAGATTAATTTACTAATCTTTCCTAATCAAAAAAATGCCCAACGTATTAAACCGATATTGAAAGGGTCTTAGCAGACATATTGTCTGTCCATTTTCCTCCACATATGCTTCCTGACCTGCTGGACTCCTCCAGCACTTTGTTTTTTATTCGAGATTCCAACACCTGCAATCTCTTGTGTCCCTTCTCACATTGTTACATAGAAAAGTGGCAGAAGCTACGTTCAAAAAATCTGCCCCAACATGCAGGTCCTGGTTGAACTGTTTTCCCCTGTAACACTGTTCTGGATTCCATTTGACCACCTTTAGGCTTTTTCACGAAGGCTCCAAATGAGATGTCCACTAAATGCTCCAAGAAAGGGTCCCGTCGCACCTTTCATGACCTGAGAATTTTCCATTTGACCTTGAGATAGAGAACGGTGTCGTTAATATAACTTTGGCGCCGAAACAGAAAACACGGGGCAGTGGTGACGGTTGTGAATACGGTTATAACATCACCTCTCAGTTCGCAATAACCAACCTGATCTCCCGGTGGCTCAGCACTTCAACTCCCCCTCCCATTCCAAATCCGACGTTTCTGTCCTGGGCCTCCTCCATGGCCAGAGTGAGGACCACCTTAAATTGGAGGAGCAGCACCTCATATTTTGCTTGGGCAGTTTGCACCCCAGTGGTATGAACATTGACTTCTCTAATTTCAGGTAGTCCCTGCTTTATCCTCCCCTTATCAGCTCTGTAAACACAACATTCAATAGGTAACTTAATAAACAAACATAAAAAAAGTTCAATAAAAATACAATATAATGTAAAGCAAAACAAAGCCCAAACTCCCTGGTGCAACCCAACACATTTCATAGTTCAGAGTTTAGTTGGAGTTCGCCGTGTTCAGTGGCCTGATGGTTATTGGGAGGAAGCTGTTCCTGAATCACAGAGTCACAGTTTTCAGACTCCTATCCTTCTATCCTTCCCTAAGGCAGGAGTGTGACCAGAGTGGTGGAGATCCTTGATGATGCTGGCTGCCCTTTTGAGGCAGCACCTCCTGTAGATCCCTTCGATGGTGGGGAGGTCAGTACCCGTGATGGACTGGGCAGTGTTCACCACTTTTTGTAATCACCTTCATTTCTGGGCCTTCGAAATGCCGAACCTTGATGCATCTAGTCAACTGCTGTCTAATGTATACCTATAGAAGTCCGAGAGAGTATTCGAGAAAGAGAGAGAGGGAGAGGGGGAGAGAGAGAGAGAAAGTTCCCGGCACTCGCATGAAAAACCGGAAACTGGAACGGCGAGTGTCAGAGTGGAACACACACATGCACACGCACGCACACACACACACGCACGCACACACGCGCACACACACACACACACACACGCACACGCACACACACACACACACACACACACACACACACACGCACGCACACGCACACACACACACACTCACACACACGCGCGCACACACACACACACACACGCACACGCACACACACACACACACACACACACACACACACACACACACACACACACACATGCGCGCGCATGCACACACACACGCATGCACTTCGCAAAGGCGGGGGGCCTGGGAAAGAGGGGGGAGCGCTGTCTGAAATTCACACAGTGCAAAGCCAAGGTGATACAGACACACACTGCAATGAACAGGAAGGTTAAGATGGCTAGCACAGTGTACGGTAAGTCCTTTAATAGAGGGGGAGGGGGGAGGAGGGGGGGAGGAGGGGAGAAGAAGGGGGAGAAGGTGGGAGAAGGGGGGAGAAGGGGGGAGAAACTTTTAAGAAGCCAGGCAACTTTTAATAAGCCAGAGATACACAGCTGTGAGGTTTGTCGGGCATTTCACATTGCCGGTCGGTTATCCTTGGTTCTGAAAACTCGTGCTTACTTTTTTTCCCCCTATGAGCCAATGCAAATGCCCGGTCAGCAAAGGCGATTAACTAAAACTACCTACAACTACCTCGACTACCCATAACCACATGGCGACCCCACTACAACTGCACCTGTGACTACAGGATTATCGAAAATCTCCATGGCAACATGTTGAAAAATTTGCGGCGACCAAACTGAGGCCGAGATTAGTTCCGTGAATGCGGGAACTCCTCGCGTCCATGAAGGAGACACACCAGAGACCACTAGCGAACATGTGGCGAGCATGTTGCGAGCGCAGAGTCTCCTGCACTCGCCTAGGAAGTTGCCTAAGTGGGACAGGCCCTAGAGAGAGAGTATTAGACAGAGAGAGATTTGAGAGAAAGTATGAGAGAGAGAGAGTTTTCGACGGAGAGAGAGTGGGAGAGGGATGCCATTTTGTGATGCAAGGAGACGCGCACTGTACAGGATGCTCCTGCACATTCTGAACCACCGTGCCTTCGTCTCCCGTCCTGACTCACCATGGAGGACGGTGTTACCATCCGAAGGCGGCGGGGGGCCCCAGTGGGGGTCCTTCTATAAGGGAGTTGTACCCCTTTATATTGGGGACCTGGGGTGGAGAGTGCTGCATGGAGCGGTGGTTTGTAATAAACTTTTGAGTCGGTTCACGGGCTCGTCTGCCGCATGTATTTTCTGCGGAGAGGAGGAGACCGTATTCCATGTGTATGTGGAGTGTGTGAGGTTACTGCCCCTGTACCAATATCTGAAGGGGTTGTTCCTCAAGTTCTGGCTGCATTTTAGCCCCACAATCCTGGTGTTTGGACACAAGGCGGGGAGTGGGGAGAGCCGAGTGTGGGGGGGGGACTTACCTGTCGGTTTGCTCCTTGGCCTGGCCAAGATGGCCATTCGTGGGTCCAGGCAGCGGGCGGTCGACGGTCTGGCGAGAGTCGGCTGCCTGCCCCTCTTTCGGGCCTACGTCCATGCACGTGTGTCCCTGGAGAGGGAACACGCGGTGTTCATGGGGACTCTGGAGGCCTTCCGTCAGCGCTGGTCGCCGCGTGGGGTTGAGGCGATTATAAATGAATGTACTGCTTTACTACAATGATCTGTTCATTATAGTGTGATTTTTGATTGTGTTTTGATGTGTTGTATTTTATGATTTGTGTTGAATAAAGTTTTTGAAATGGAAAAAAAAAAAAAAAAAAAAAAAAAAAAAAAAAGAGTGGGAGAGGGAGAGGGAAAGAGAGAGAGATTATATACTGCAATTAAATAGACTTTCTTCCCCTCAATGGAACAGTACATAGAAAGAGTAAATAGTACATAGAAACAGGCCCTTCGGTCCACAATGTCTTTGCCAAATATGATACAAAGACCAACTCTTCTCTACCAGCACATAATCCATATCGCTCCATTTCATGCATATTCATATACCTGTCCACAATGATCTTAAAAGCCACCATTGTATCTGCCACCAACACCACCCCTAGCTAGGCACGTGCCGTGAGTAATTACTCAGGGTAGGCACTCAGTCGGCTTAAAAAAAATTAAACCGCGCATGCGCAGATTGTTCTCTCCGTTAAAAAAATAAAAAAATAAAAACTATGACAATTCAATTTGCCCAAGGCTTCCTAGTCTCCTTTATTCTGAATTACTGAATGGGTGGGGGGGGGGGGGGGGGGGGGGATGGGGGAAGGGTGATGGCAGAAGGAGAGATGGAGCGATGGTGGGAAAAACGGGAGAACAGGGAATAGTTGAATTAGTTGTCATCCTATTGAATTACAACACTTGTTCAAGGGACCAATTGGGGGAACAGTTCCTTTCACAGCGTGTGGAGAGTCTGTGTCAGGGGTAAAGTTGTGGGGAGGGCACGAGTGTTGAGAAGGAGGGTGTCGGGGATACTGCCAGTAACTCACTCACCGGTACCGCAGCTCTCCGGGCGCGAAGCCACGCACTGTAGCTGGGGATAGAAGCAGCTCGGGGAGCTGCAAGTGGCCACCAGGACCCGACAGCAGAACTGGCCGCAACCTCAGTGCCTTCTGCCAGCCCGCTTACCTTTGGCAGTGCTCTCCGTCGGAACACCTGTCACCTGCCATTCGCCGACTTCGCTCATATCAGCAGCTTCCTGCAAATCCTTAAATTCCCACAGCCCAGTAACCTCAATCGCGCTGTTGGAATTTAAGGACATGAGTGAGGCCAGCGAGCGGCAGGAGAGAGGTTTTTAGATGGAGAGCTGCCAGAGGTGAGCGGGGACCGGCAGAAGGAGCTAAGGTGGCGGCTGGTTCCGCTGTCCACCCGAGCTACTTCTCTCCCTCCCCCGCCCCCGGCCTCAATGAGGTGGCATTCCACGCCTCCGTGCAAGGAGCGTCGCAAGTGGCATCATCCCAATCCCCTCCTTCATAACATTCGTGCCCTCCCTGCAACTTTACCCCGGGCCAGACTCGCCAAACGCTTGGAAAGGAGCTCGCCCCCCATCCCCACACCCCTGGAAATACGGTATTTAAAAACATCACCAACAAATGTACTTACCACATCATTGGTACACGACAAACCATATTTGAAAACCCCGCCAAGAAACTTGTGCTGCGCATGCGCAGTAGACTGATGCGCATGCGCAGTGCTGCAAAGGCAGAATTTCAGCTGCCTTCAGCCCCGCTTGAAACTGACAGCTTCAGGCAACGCTGACGGCACATGGGCTGCACAGACCTTCCCGTGTTACAAGCGCTGCGGATGAAAGACACGGAGAATTATGCCTAGCTAAGAGATCGATCTCTTACATAGGCATAATTCTCCCATGCCTTTACTATTTATATTTAGTAATTACTATGTTATAATTTTAGTCAGGGTAGGCGGTGCCTATCTTGCCTACCCTGACGGCACGTGCCTGCCCCTAGCATGCACTCCGCTCCATGTGTAAAGAAAACTGCCCTTGCACATCACCTTTAAACCTTGCCCCTCTCACCTTAAAGCTATACCTTCTTGTATTTGAGTTTTGCCATCCTGGGAAAAGGTTTTGACTGTCTCCACTATCTGTGCCCCACGCTGCCCTGCCTTTTCTAGTCTGCACAACACTTCTTACCGATTCTGCTTGTACCTTGTATTTCCTGTAAGACAAGATACCATCTGCCCTGGGATGCCCTGCAGCAATTCTTCCGTAGCTCTTGAAACAGTAGCAGTTATTGTGAAACGCTGAAGGATAATCAGACAGATCAGAAGGTTAGCACCCCAGTCTATCGTGAGAAAGGCACCCAATAGAGCTACGGAAAGGTCTAATGAACCACCGCGGCCTAAAAATCCGTCAGGCGGGAATGAAATGGTCGGAGAAGGAGAAAGAGGTGCAGCGCACAGGCCTTGAACCTGGTGAGACGCAGCAGGAGCCCGGCCGGGACTCACCCCACAGAGCCCAGTCCCTCCACGCACTAGAGTCTCCCAACCCCTGCAGAGTGGTTACTAAGATGGCTGATCCATGGGCGGTTGCTGCTGGGACGCAAGTCGGGGCCTGATCAACCACGGCTGGGTCGCCTGGGCGAGGGTGTCTGATGTTGTGAGACCCGAAACACCCGATGGCCCCAGATCACATCATTGAGGATGCGTCCCAGCGCATCTAGAAGATGTATATTTTTCACACGGATGAATACTGTATAAGAAAACGTTTGTGTCCTGTCATTCAAAAAACTTTGAAACAAGTTGTCTTAAATTGCTTGTTGATATTTATGACTCATCTTTAGCTTTGCCAACTGCTGCCTTCTGAACAAACCTATTCCAGGTGCTGCTGCTCTAGAGATGATACTCAATTCAGTTAGCTTGTGCTCAGTCATAGTGTGAAAATAGGCCATTTGGCCCAACCTGCCTGCACTCAACAATATGTCCCATCTACACAAGTCCCAACTGCCTGGCCCATATCCCTCCAAACCTGCCACATCCATGTACTTGTCTAAATGTTTCTTAAACGTTGTGATAATGCCTGCCTCAACTACCTCCCCCGGCAGCTCGTTCCATAGATCCACCGTCCTGTGCAAAAAAGTTACCCGTCAGAACCTTTCCCCTACTCTGGGCAATTGACTCAGTGCGTCAATACCCAATGTATTCCTCTCTTGATTCTGCACACTGCTATAAGATCACCCCTCATCCTCCTGCGCCCCAAGGAATAGAGTCCTTGCCTGCTCAACCTCTCCCTGTAGTTCAGGCGCTCGAGTACAGGCAGCATCCACATAAATCTTCTCTGCACCCTCTCTAGCTTCATAGCATCGTCCACAAATCCTGATCGATCTATTGTACCTCAACACATAGAAACGTAGAAAATAGGTGCAGGAGTAGGCCATTCGGCCCTTCGAGCCTGCACCGCCATTCAATATGATCATGGCTGATCATCCAACGCACGATGGATCAATGAGTGGTGCCCATTTAAAGTTCAATTATTTTCTCACCGTACAACCTCTCAATTTCTGCCTTTCACTCCGGTTTCATTGCCCTTGGTTTGAAGAACTGCAATCAGCATGACTTTTGTCTTTTATGCCCAATTCACCTTGAAAACCTTCACCGCACCCTCCCACCTCCTGTAATGCTCCAGCCTCACCCATCTTACCGTGTTGAACGTCCTCCAAAACCTTTTCGACCACCCTCTTCCCAACAGGTTTGTTCCAGGTCCTGCACCGGTGTGATAATGTTTCAATCTGTTTGATATTTCACTTTTACATCAGAGCCACCAACTACAGCAATGCATAACTTTCAGATTTACCCGTGTCATTTTAAGTTCAAGTGTATTTTTTTGACTACCCAGCTGTATATTTAGCCTGGTTTGTGAGTGTAACACTGCATCCAGTGTTAATCTCATATCTCAAGTCACTGTTAAGGGCCTGTCCCACCAGCATGCAACAATATGCGATGAACGCGATCAAACCGGCAGCGGGGGCCGCGCAGAGGTCGGGTGATCCCCTGTACAGGGCCGGTCCCACCAGCATGCGCCTGCATGCGGCAAGCGCAACTAAACCGGCAGCAGGGGCCGCGCGGAGGTTGGGTGAGTGGCGCAACGCGGCGCAAAGCGAGGCGAACTTGAAGCAAGTCCAAGCTAAGTTCGCCAGGACTTAGAGGGGCACACAGAGAGGGGCACCGAGACACACACACATACAGGGCCATGGAGCCACACAGATAGAGGGTCACGGAGGCACTTACAAATAGGTTCACGGAGGCACGATGTCCGGGCGGTGTGTGAATGTCGCGCGACTGCGAGCCGACAAACCGTTGCCGCGTGGGATTTTTGGACATAGTCGGTTTTTCGGAGCCCCGCGCGGTGTCGGGACGAACTCGGGACGAACTCCGCACAATTCCGCACGGCTCCGGCGATCGAAGTGGGACCGGCCCCGCGACGCCGGACGGCTCAAGCGACCACGTTAGGTCGCGCTAATCGCATCGAGTTGCATGCTGGTGGGACAGGCCTTTTAGTCGTAGAATCACAGAGCACAGAAACAGGCCCTTCGGCCCAACTCATCCATTCCAACCAAGATGTCCCATGCCTAGTCTCATTTGCCTGCATCTAGCCCATTTCCATCTAAACCTTTCCTATCTATGTACCTGTCTAAGTGTCTTTTAAGTGCTGTTATGACAACAACCAGAGGTTCTATTTTCATTAAGTTAGTCCCTTTTCAATGAAACATTCTGAGCACTTCCTTTGCATCAGTCCTCACTTGCTCGATTGTAACCATGTATTGACTCTCTGCTGACAGGATAGCACCCAGCAAATAACTTCTCACTGTACCTCGGTGCACGTGACGATAAAAAAAATCAACTAACTAACTGAACTTCATGTGTTGAGAACAGTGGAAACTTTGAACATTTTGAGTGGCTTCCTTTAATTTCTTACTTTTATTTCATTTGTCTCAACTTTATACTATTTACAAGCTCTGACAATTGCCCCTTTATCTATATATGTGAAACCTGTAGTGCCTGAGTAAAGGGCCTGTCCTAGCAGCATCCGACTCCATGCGGTGAGCGCGATCAAACTAGAAGCGGGGGCCGCACGGAGGTCGGGTGATCCCCTGTACAGGGCCGTTCCCACCAGCATGCGCCTGCATGCGGCAAGCGCGACCAAACTGGCAGCGAGGGCTGCGTGGAGGCCGGGTGAGTAGCGCAACGCGGCGCAAAGTGAGGTGAACTTGGAGCGAAGTCTTAAAGGTAAGCTCGCCAGGACAGAGAGGGGCACACAGAGAGGGGCACACAGAGGCACACACACACAGAGGGCCACGGAGCCACACACATAGAGGGTCACGGAGGCACCTACAGAGAGGGTCACGGTGGCACGACGTCGAGGCGGTGTGTAATGCGTCGAGGCGACTGCGAGCCGACAAGCCGTTGCCGCGCGGAGTTTTTGAACATAGTCAGTTTTTCGGAGCCCCGCGCGATGTCGGGACGAACTCCGCACAATTCCGCACGGCTCCGGCGATCGAAGTGGGACCGGCCCCGCGACGCCGGACGGCTCAAGCGACCACGTTAGGTCGCGCTAATCGCATAGAGTTGCATGCTGGTGGGACAGGCCCTTAAGCATTCAGATAGCATATATTTGACTTATCAGGCAACTGGACCATCCTACCAACAACCAGAGAGCGGCCCCGAGCTAGTATCTCCCTAATTGGAGACTGATTGGAATTTACTGGACTTTTGTGTGATGTGCAGAAGAATTGCACTGTGCTGTGCATATGTGTCAATAAAGAACATTTGCTTTATCTTGCATTAAACATTATTCACCTTCTTCCTTCATCATGTATCTGTCCACTGTGGATGGCTCGATTGTAATCGTGGGTTGTCTTTCCGCTGACAGGTTAGGACACAACAAATGTTTTTCACTGTACCTCAGTACACGTGACAATAAACTAACCTCGAATCTCATCTTTACTTACTGTTTTAACATGATTGTCCATTTGCTTGGGAACGTAGTGTTTGCTGCATGTGCGTCTTTTATGCTGTTGTACGTTAAATGACATTCTCATTTGCAGTTCCTTCTTGCTTTCACTTGCCCGCTCACGGTTTGGGCAATCTTCAGTGTGATCTCAAAGGTCAGACTCACAAAACGACAGCAGACGCCTTTGAATCTGGTCTTCTTTCATTCTAAACACTGACTGATCCCTTAGCATCTGAAAGGGTGCGTTGGCGTAATTACCAACTCTCACTAACTTCCTCAATTCACCTACAGGCTCAGACGCTGTGATTTTATTCGGAGTGGCGGCGCTGCTTGGCAGCTGCGGCTCACCTGCAGTCCGTCTGTCTTTTATTTTATTTTTGTCTTCGTCCCTGTTTTTGGTGTTTATTTTTGGTTTGTTGGGTTGTGTATGTGTGTGTGGGGGGGGGGGAGGGTGGGAGAAACGGGGTTTTAGTCTCTCCGTTCGGGGGCATGCGACTTTTCCTGTCGTGTCCCCCGACACCGTCTCCGTCTGTGCTGAGGCCCTGGTGACGGCCTTCCAGCTTCCAGCGGCGGCGGCACGGCCTTCAGAGCTTTAGCGGCGACCTGGCTTCCGGCGGCGACCTGGTTTTCGGGAGCTGCGGTGCTCCAGCGGCGGCCTGGGTTTCGGGAGCTGCGGTGCTCCAGCGGTGGCCTGGCTCCCTCTGAGCTGCGGTGCTCCAGCGGCGGCCTGGGTTTCGGGAGCTGTGGTGCTCCAGCGGCGGCCTGGCTCCCTCTGAGCTGCGGTGCTCCAGTGGCGGCCTGGCTCCCTCTGAGCTGCGGTGCTCCAGCGGCGGCCTGGGTTTCGGGAGCTGCGGTGCTCCAGCGGCGGCCTGGCTCCCTCTGAGCTGCGGTGCTCCAGCGGCGGCCTGGCTTTCGGGATCTGCGGTGCTCCAGCGGCGGCTTGGGTTTCGGGAGCTGCGGTGCTCCAGCGGCGGCCTGGCTTTCGGGAGCTGCGGTGCTCCAGCGGTGGCCTGGCTTTCGGGAGCTGCGGTGCTCCAGCGGCGGCCTGGCTTTCGGGAGCTGTGGTGCTCCAGCGGCGGCCTGGCTTTCGGGAGCTGCGGTGCTCCAGCGGCGGCCTGGCTTTCGGGAGCTGCGGTGCTCCAGCGACGGCGGGCCCTGTGGCGGTGTTCCGGCGTTCCGGCGTCAGCGGTGGCGGCGGCCTGGATCCCCTCTGCGCAGAGGGAGAATAAGGAGGGGAGAAAGACAGAGACCCTAAGACTTTTGCCTTCCACCACAGTGAGGAGGTGTTTGGTGAACTCACTGTGGTGGATGTTAATTTTGTGTTTATTGTATGGTATTGTTATTTTTATATATGTATGACTGCAGGCACGAAATTTCGTTCAGACCGAAAGGTCTGAATGACAATAAAGGCATTCAATTCAATTCAATTGAATTCAATTCAATTCAATTCAATTCAAAAATTCAATTCAATTTATAAGTAAGTTATAAGTAAGTACGTTTATTGGCCAAATATTCACATACAAGGAATTTGCCTTGGTGCTCCGCCCACAAGTAACAACATGACATACAGTGGCAGTTACGAATGTCTCAGAAAACACTAAACATTAATAATAATAAGACATTAATGATAAAACACCATTGATCAAGCATGTGAACCAACATAATACCAGATCAAAGGGAGGCTACAGATTTTTGGCTGTTGAGTAGAGCAAGTACTCGTGGATAAAAACTGTTTTTATGTCTGGCTGTGTCAGCTTTGACTATCCGGAGTCGCCTTCCAGAGGGAAGTGATTCAAAGAGTTTGTGGAAATGTTTCGGCTCTTCTTAACCATAAATCAAAGTCAAACAAAGTAAAGCCAAGATCTCACTTGGCTGTGGATTAAAGTGATTCTTCGACTTGCCCACCAGTTCCTTCTTTGTTTTATCTCTGGCATTAGCAGGTTTCTCTGGAAACTATCTGTCTCAGATCCCACCACACTAATTAAGGTAGCATATTTGCATTAATCAAACTGTTTGCAATCAAGAGACGCAACACTATGCCACCATTTTGTTTGCATGTCTTGGTCCGAGAGTCAAATGCTGCATTTGAAGCAATAGTTGTAGCCGATTTTCTTTGCTTATTTTATTGATGTTATACTTGCCTTCGCTCCCTCTACTTGAAGGAATGTTTCTCTCTTGTTTTGGAGACACAAGAAGGCTGCAAATGCTGGAACCCAGAGTGAGAAATAAACTGCCGGAAGAACTCAGCAGGTCAAGCAGCATCTGTGGAGGTGGGGGTTGGGGGGGGGGGGGTGGAGAATTGTTGACATTTCACTAACGCCAGAGGTTGAGGGGAGACCTGATAGAAGTATGTATAGCATTAGAGGCCTACATGGGGTTTGAGACAGGCTGAACCTTTTCCCCAGGGTGGATATGTCAAAGACTAGAGGGCATAGCTTTAAGCTGAGAGGGGCATAGTTTAATGTGGGGCATTTTCTTTACACAGATGGTGGTGATTGCCTGTACTAGAGGCTGTGGAGGCAGATACGATTTAAGACACTTTTGGATCGGCACAAGGATATGCTGGGAATGGCGAGAAGTGGATCATTCAGAGGAGGTTAGTTAAACTTTGGCATCATGTTTGGCACAGATATTGTCGGCCGAAGAGCCTGTTTCTGTGCTGTAGTCTTCTGTGATCTATGTTCTATTTTGTGTTAAGACCGACCTTGCATGAACTCTGTCCCAAAACATCCACTATTTTTTTACCCCCACAAATGCTGGTCGACCTGTTGAGTTTTGCTTTCCTTTGTTCCACCTGACTTCCCCTGTCCACAACAGTTTATTTCTTAACGTATTAAGAAGTTGGGGATTGATTTTCATCGTGTAGGAGTGTTAAACCCCTGTCTCACGGTGCGAGTTGTCCCACGAGGTACCCCGAGTTTTCACTCGCGGTAATCCCGTACAATCAACGTAGCGGAAACGTCGGAATTCGCGCGAGCAACTTAGCGACTCGTGGTGCTAACGGTAGGTACCCGTGAAACTTGTGAACTCGTGAAAAAAATCAAACATGTTTGATATTTTCCACGAGTCAAATGTAATGTTCAAGTTAAAAATTGAAACATTTAAACTCGTTGTCATAACGTAGTGGCCCGTGCGTTTACCTTATTGATTCGTGAGTCTACCGTGGCACCGTCAATGGAAACTTTTCATTCCCAGGTGGGAATGGAGTTACCCGAGGCCAGACTCCAATAGTAGCAGCATTGAAAGTGACAGCAGAAGGCGGGAGCAGGAACCTTCATTTGAATTTACACTGAGGTTAAATGGATTGTCATCCATGATCATAAAAAGTCGCATATTGGATGTAGTGGGTTTATTTACGGGTGACTGTGGCTACCGATGACTGTGACTGTGATCCAGGAGGAGGGGGGGGGGGGGGGCACACTATTCACTTTCCCACAAGCATTTACCAAGATTGTCTAATATTTTGTTGACCTCATGTACATGCTTTCAATATTTACTTTACACCACGTATTGTGACTTTGTCAAGACCCTTCTGGAAGTCCGTATTCAGGTTGTTAATGTTTGCCCTCAGCATTCATTGCTTTCAGAAAGATGCTTGCTACCGACAAACTCACCACGACAATGCACAACTACCCGATACAAACAACATTAGGTTTAGATTTATTACTTTCATGTGTAAAGTTATGTTTTGCATGCTATCCAGTCAAATCAGATAATACTATACATAAATAGAAATAAACTAAATTCAAGTACATAGATCGGGACAGAAACAAAATGCAGATCTTGTCGTTCTCAATATTTTAGCGCTGAATTCCAGAGACAAAGACCAATGGCCACAATGGGGTAGAGGAGAATCGAACGGTCCCCCAACTTATGGAAGGACCATTCAAAAGCCTGATAACAGAGGGAAAGAATGCATTCCTGATTCTACTGATGCGCGCTTTTAAGCTTCTGTTTCTTCTTCCGATGGGAGCGGGGAGAGGAAGGAATGGCCCTGGTAGGAAAGGTCTTTAGTTCAGATGGCTGCTTTCCCGAAGCAGCATGAAATCGACTTGTAGTCAATGGTGGGGAGTTTGATCTGTATGATGAGACGCAGAGATGTAGAGTGGGGGTAGAGTTGGGGAAGTACCACTAGTTCCCCACACATACAGCGTCTGCTCCTGTCCCTCTGCCCCTGTTCTGCCTGTGCTTCCTACACACCCAGGCTCTTCTGTACTGTTTTGTTTTCATTATTGCTTCATACTGCACAGAAACGGGCCCTTCAGGTTGGGAACTACAGTTAGTTTGGAAATTAGCAAGCAGACAAAAATGCTTCCATGTAGCCTTCCAGCAGTGACGAGGCACCATGATCTCATGATCAACCCAATCACCGGAGCCCAACTATGGGTTTAACTACCATAGAAATTGACAAACAATCGCTTCCTTTGATATTTGAACAACAAAACTCTATTAAACAATGTAACACACAACCTTTGTATTTTAGCTTGCAGTAACATAAATAAACTTAGTTATTCAAAACACCACAGGAAAATAACTTGATTACTGCAAGGGTGAAACACCTTTTCCCCATTGCTATGATTTTCTATTAAAAAAACTACGTTACTTCGCAAAGCAACAATCATGTTACAGCAGAATTACTGTCCTTGTTGAATGTGAGTGTCTCTGTCTCCATCTTCTCTTCAAGCCTTTAACCTATTCCTGTTGGGACCCAATACCCGTGCTCGTTCTTTCAGGCTGGGTTCGGCTTCCCAAACACTTTTCCACTCGCTGTGTGCGGCTCCCACGCTCCCGTCAAACTCACCTGCTTCTGATTCCCGCACTCCCTCCTTGATTTGGTTCCCGCACTTCCTAACCACCCCATCTAGCTGTGCTAAGTAGAAACATATAACTGCAGATGCTGGTTTATACCAAAGATAGACACAAAGTGCCCGAGTAACTCCATAGATCAGGCAGTATTTCTGGAGAAATGTTTTGGATCCGGACCCGTGTAACGAAACGACACCCACCCTTTTTCTCCACAGATGCTGCCTGACCCACGGAGTTACTCCGGCACGTTGTGTCTATCTTTTATCCAGTTGTGATGTTGCCTTCAAGTAATTTGTTTTCACTTGTACAACAACGTTCCTTGTTGATACGATATTCCCAATGTTGCTACCACTCATTGCACATGTCCGAATTTTTCAGCGCTCCTAAAGTGCAACACCTCAGACCTATCATCATTATATTTCACTTGCCCCTCCAAATATAACAAACCTTCGCCAGCTGGTCTTCTAACTACGTGATGTGCGTTTCTAACAAATCATAAGTATAACTGCTCTGGCACTGGAGGGTGCGCATTTTCCCTTTTATAGGTTATATAAATAGATGCAGCCGCGCTGAATTCTATCTTTAACTCAAAGCCGCAGGATGGAGATGTTTTCTTTAACATTGTTGCTTTATTAAAACATACCTTCATTCACGGTTGGCTCAAGTGTAACGGGAGGGGAACTTGGTAACTCTGGAGACAAACTCGGAACATCGCAGATTACCATACCCGTGGGAACTCGCCTCAAACACTTGCTCATCAACTTGGAATATCGTACACAACCACGAGTCTGTCACTCTGGGTCACTCGTGTGTCAACTCGCACCGTGAGACAGGGCCTTTATATTCTTTCTCTGGCAAGGTCTGTAAATACATCCCCAACTAAAATGTCTTGGCTAAAGACCAAGACAGTGACACAAGATTAGTTCCCTGAAGAATTATGAGCTCAGGTGAGATTTATATCCACAGAGATACAGAGATACAGCGCGGAAACAGGCCCTTCGGCCCACCGGGTCCATGCCGACCAGCGTTCCCCGCACATTAACACTATCCTACACCCACCTGGGACAATTTTACATTTACATTTACCAAGCCAATTAACCTACAAACCTGTATGTCTTTGGAGAGTGGGAGGAATCCAAAGATCTCGGAGATAACCAACGCAGGTCACGGGGAGAACGTACAAACTCCGTACAGACAGCACCCGTAGTCGGGATTGAACCCGGTCTCCGGCGCTGCATTCGCTGTAAGGCAGCAACTCTACCGCTGTGCCACTGTGACCATGTAATTTAATTACATATGATTGATGATACTTTATTGTCACATGTACATGTGGAGTGAGATTCTTTGTTTGCTTATAGTACAAGTATGCAAGAATTGCCACGTAAAGTGCGCTGGAAAAGTTTCAAAATAATTCAATATGGTCCCTCTTCTCCCCCAAACCCTCTCTCTCCTCCCCCCCCCCTCAATCCCTCGCTGTTCTTGGTGCCCTCCCCCCCCCCCCCCACTTCCTCCACACACAAGTTCAAATTCACAAGTTATAGGAGTAGAATGAGGCCATTCAGCCCATCGAGTCTACTCCACCATTCAATCATGGCTGATCTGTGCCATCCTAATCCCATTTTCCTGCCTTCTCCCCATAACCCTTGACACCCATTCTAATCAAGAATTTGTCTATCTCTGCCTTAAAAATACCCGCTGACTTGGCCTCCGCAGCCCACTGTGGCAATGAGTTCAACAGATTAACTACCCTCTGACTAAAGAAGTTCTTCCTCGCCTCCTTTCTGAAAGATCGCCCTTTAATTCTGAGACTCTGACCTCTGGTCCTAGACTCTCCCACCAGTGGAAACATCGTCTCCACATCCACTCTATCTGTGCCTGAGTCCTCCTTGTTCTTGGCGGCGCGTCCTCCACCGACCGCCGGGACTCACGCGAGCCCGTTCTCGGACGACCGCCAGCACGGGTGACAACTCTCCGACAGCGCTCCACGCTCATCCACGGCGCTCCAATATCGCTCACGGCCCTCTGTTCTCGGCAATGGTCTTCCATGCTTGTCAATGGCATCTTCCACGCCGACATATTTAGCAGCAAGAAATCGAAGGGCAGAAGTATCATGGACACACACACTCTGACCTCGAACTATCTCACCTTTTGTTCATTGTTAGAATTAGTGTTAGGATTATCTTTGTCGCCGGTACTGAAGTACAGTAAAAAGCTTTTGTTTGCATGCTCTCCGTTCAAATCAGATAATACTATAGAATACAATCAAGCCAAACACTTGCCAAAGACAGAACAAAGAGAAAAATACCAGAATGCAAAACGTCACCTATTCCTTTTCTCCAGAGTCGCTGTCTGAGCTGCTGAGTTACTCAAGCATTTATTGTCTATCTGCTGAATATAGTCGCTGGGTTTTGTAAGTCCCACCCCAGTGTTGTGGGATGAAGCTCAGGTGACAGAATGTGGTGCTTCAAGAAAACGGCTTGCTACCACCTTCTCAAGGGTAGCCAAAGATGGAGGATGAAAACTGGCCGTCATTGTGGCACCTGCATTGTGAAAATTGAAGAAATCAAACAAATTAAAAAATATCATTTAAGTGGCACAGTTAAAAAAAAAGGAGCAATGCAGAGGGTCTACATTGGAATAAGGAACAAGACGAATGCAACTGATTGTTAAAGAAGGAACTGCAGATGCTGGAGAATCGAGGGTTACACAAAAAGCTGGAGAAACTCAGCGGGTGCAGCAGCATCTAAGGAGCGAAGGAGATAGGCGACGTTTCGGGTCGAGACCCTTCTTCAGACTGGTCAGGGATCAGGGAAACGAGAGATATAAACAGTGATGTGGAGAGATAAGGAACAATGAGTGAAAGATATGCAAAAAAGTATTGGTGATAAAGGAAGCAGGCCATTGTAAGCTGTTTGTGGTGTGAAAATGAGAAGCTAGTGCGACTGGGGGGGGGAGGAGATGGAGAAGGAATGTCAGGGCCAGAGGGCTGAGGGAGAGGTGGGGGGGAGGCAGTCTGGGTTAACAGAATTGAGAAAATTCAATGTTTAAGCCCAGAGGATGCAGACTCCCCAAGCGGAATATGAGGTGCTGTTCCTCCAACTTGCGGTGTTGATCACTCTGGCCGTGGAGGAGGCCCAGGACCGAGAGGTCGGATACGCAGTGGGAGGGGGAGTTGAAGTGCTGAGCCACCGGGAGGTCGGGTTGGTTATTGCGGACCGAGCGGAGGTGTTCGGCGAAACGATCGCCCAGCCTCCGCTTGGTCTCACCGATGTAGATCAGCTGGCATCTGGAGCAACGGATGCAGTAGATGAGGTTGGAGGAGGTGCAGGTGAACCTCTGTCGGACTTGGAATGACTGCTTGGGTCCCTGAAAGGAGTGGATGGGGGAGATGAAGGGACAAGTGTAGCATGTCTTGCGGTTGCAAGGGAAAGTGCCCGGGGAAGGAGTGGAACAGGACAGGACAGGAACAGGCCCTTCGGCCCACAATGTCCATGCCAAACATGACGCCAGGTTGAACTAATCTCCTCGGCCTGTAGGTGATCCAAATCCCCCCCATTTCCTCCAAATCCTTGTGCCTATCTAAAAGCTTCTTAAATGCAGCTATTGTATCTACTTCCACCACCACGGCTAGCAGTGCGTTCCAGGCACCCGCACCATTCATTGTGTCAATAACTTGCGGGACTCTTCAAGCATCAAGGATCTTAGGGAAGGTCAATTAAGAGCAGCTTGTTCCACAGCTGGAGTCAAGTCCTTGTGGTGTGCAGGAATGATTTATCCCCATGGCATGAACTAGGCAAGACTTCACCTGGGTGATGTGTCAATAATAATAATAACAATATATGTTATTGTCATTGCACAGAGGTACAACGAGATTTGGTATGCAGCTTCCACCCGATGTAATAACTTAATTAACTAAAAATTTGGGCACCCAGACAAACAAGATTTAAAAAAAACCAGTAAAACAGTATAATGATGGTATTCTGCAGAACAGAATTATAGGAAGAGGAGATTTAATGTAGGAATTCAAAATATTTAATAGATTGACAGAGCAAATGAAAATACATTTTTTGGCGACAGAAAGATGGACAATCAGAAGACACAGAAGTTTTCTGACAAATAGCAAAATAACCTGGAGTGAGATGAGGAAAAAAACATTCTCAGCAGCAAATTGTTATCCAAAATATCCTGGTGTGTATGTAATAATCTTCAATACAGAATTAGAATCAAATGTAATCAAGGAATTGGAATTAATTGGACAGCTCTTTCAGAAGTATAGCTGTGATGGGTACAAGGGCTGTCTTTAGTTCTGTATCATTCTGAACTAAATGAATGAAGAACATAGACCAAGGGACAGTGCAGTGCAGGAACAGGCCCTTTGCCCACATTATCTGTGCTGAACAAGATGCCCAATTAAATTAATCCCATCTACCCTGCATTCGAACTACATCTGAAGTACAGTTGCTGTTGAAATGCAGAGAATGCTGAAACCGATTAGTACACAAGGGCGGCCAAGGTGGTGAAGCGGTAGAGTTGCTGCCTTATAGCATTTACAGCACTGGAGACCGGTTTCCATCCTGTCTGTATGGAGTTTGCACGTTCTCCCCGTGACCTGCGTGGATTTTCTCCGAGGTCTTTGCTTTCCTCCCACACTCCAAAGACGTACAGGTATGTAGGTTAATTGGCTTGGTGTATGTGTAAATCGTCCCTCGTTTGTCTAGGATAGTGTTAATGTGCTGGTCAGTGCGGACTCGGTGGGCCGAAGGGCCTGTTTCTACAGTGCATCTCTAAACTAAACTAAACTAAACTAAACTAAACAAAGATTTTACAAACAGCATTGAAATAGAAACCAGATAATTTGCCAATGTGAGGCTGGACGAGCAGCATTGGATCTGTACACCCAGCTGAGATGACAAAGGAGGCCTGAGCATAACGTTGGATCGGATGCATAAATCACCTTCTGCCATTTCAGGTCTCCTCCAGTAATGGAGGGGCAGCCCAGATTTTGTGTTCAGGTCTCAAGAGCGCGACTCAAAACTCATGACCTTGCTCAGAGGTTGATATTTTTCTCTGCAGTTCCTCCTTTGGCAGACAGCCAGTTTGCCTGGAACCAAAAAGTATTCCCAGGGCAGGTGCACTTGCAGAGGGGTTGAAGGCACTAACATTTGTTGTCAGTGCTAAGAGAAGCCGGAGGAAAAAAACAAGTGGCTTTGCAGTAATGTAGATTGAAGGTTGGGATGACGAGGGATTAACTGTCAGCTAGTGATTCATGGCATTATCTGATTTACTTATATATTATCTGATCCTGTCCTTCCAAAGTAGAGATTCAAATATTATATTGCAGAGTGTTACATGCAAATACATTGGCACAGCTGGTAGAGCTGCTATCCCACAGTGCTAGGGACCTGGGTTTGAACCTGTCCTCAGCGGCTCACTGTGTGGACTTTGCATGTTCTCCCTGCGACCATGTGGGTTTCCTCTGGGTTTCCTCCCACAACCTAAAGACATGTAGGTCAAGGGTACACAAAAGGCTGGAGAAACTCAGCGGGTGCAGCAGCATCTAAGGAGCGAAGGAGATAGGTGACGTTTCGGGTCGAGACCTTTATTCAGACTGGTTAAGGATCAGGGAAACGAGAGATGTAGACGGTGATGTGGAGAGATAAAGAACAATGAATGAAAGATATCCAAAAAAAGTATCGATGATAAAGGAAACAGGCCATTGTAAGCTGTTTGTAGTGTGAAAATGAGAAGCAAGTGCGACTTGGGTGGGGGAGAGATAGAGAGAGAGGGAATGCCAGGGCCCGAGGGCTGAGGGAGAGGTGGGAAGGGGGGGGAGACAGCAAGGGTTAACAGAATTGAGAAAATTCAATGTTCAAGCCCAGAGGATGCAGACTCCCCAAGCGGAATATGAGATGCTGTTCCTCCAACTTGCGGTGTTGCTCACTCTGGCCATGGAGGAGGCCCAGGACCGAGAGGTCGGATGGGAGGGTGAGTTGAAGTGCTGAGCCACCGGGAGGTCGGGTAGGTTTCTGCAAATTGCCCCTTGTGTAGAGAATGGATGTGAAAATGGGAATGACATAGAACTAGATGAATGGTTAATCGATGATCGGCATGGACTCGATGGGACAAAGGGTCTGTTTTCGTGATATATCTCTGAACTAAACTAAACCTGATATGTTTGCTCAAGATGTTTCTCATGGCTTTTACTGGTTTATTTTACAATATCAGAGATGGAAGTCGTCTAAATGTTTATGATTTATTGGAGGAATATTTGGTTTGTCATCTGGAGACAGGGTAAAGGAAACAGGGTATTCTGCCTTCCTCCCATAAAATTGGGATTCAAGTTTTTGCTTAACTTCTTTGTTTCCCAATCTCTTTCCACTCAGCCCACAGAGTGAGTGATCTGCAGGAGGAGAACGGTTCAGCTGGGATTTGTTATGCTTTCACGGAGACCTCGTGGGATTAATTCCTCAGGGAATGGGAATCCCTTATGGGATTGGAGACTGAAGAATGCAGTGAGGAATCGGCAGCTGATAGTAAATGCCATTCGGAATGTAGTCTTTACTTTAGAGTTTAGACATAGCGTGGAAACAGGCCCTTTGGTCCACCGAGTCCTCACGACTAACGATCACCCTGTACATTAACGCTATCCTGCACGCAAGGGGCAATTTTACAATTTCACCAAAGCCAATTAGCTTACAAACCTGTACGTCTTTGGAATGTGGGAGGAAACCGGAGCACCCGGAAAAAACCCACGTAGTCACAGGTGGAACGTACAAACTCTTTACGGACAGCACCCGTAGTAAGGATTGAACCCGGGTCTCTGGTGCTGTAAGGCAGCAACTTTACCTCAGTGCTATCGTGTCACCCTAGTAGTGAGCACACTTGTGCTCCATTCTCCAAAGGGTTTTGCTCAGAATCCAGGCTGACATTCTTCTAATCTCTTCCTTCTTCATCTCCAAAAACATCTTGGACTTCTTTAATACCAAGGTTAAAACCATTTAACGAGCAGCCTCTGCTACTTCCTTTCCTCCTCCAGATGGTTTACAAGAAAAATGACACAAAGTGCTGGAGTAACTCAACGGGCCGACGCCAGCATCTCAAGATTCAAGATTCAAGATTCAAGAGAGTTTATTGTCATGTGTCCTTGATAATTCTTGCTTTGCTTCAGCACAACAGAACATAGTAGGCATGACTACAGAACAGATCAGTGTGTCCATATACCATTATATAAATATATACACACATGAATAATTAAACTGATTAAGTGCAAATAAACAGATTATGGGCTATAAATGTTCAGAGTTTTGTCCGAGCCGAGTTTAATAGCCTGATGGCTGTGGGGAAGTAGCTATTCCTGAGCCTGGTCGTTGCAGTCTTCAGGCTCCTGTACCTTCTACCTGAAGGTAGCGGGGAGATGAGTGTGTGGCCAGGATGGTGTGGGTCCTTGATGATGCTGGCAGCCTTTTTGAGGCAGCGACTGCGATTGATCCCCTCGATGAAAGGAACATGGATGGATGACGTTGAATTTCCTTAGTCGTAAGATTAAACAGTGCATGGAAATCATAGATACAACAATAATGAGTGTAACACAGCAAAAGGTTGCATCAATTGCAGTGCAGTCTGGAATAGTGAAAAACAGTGTAATAATGGGATGGCAGAATAGTAAGAGTGGCAATAAAGGGGGCTTTTTCTGGTTGGCTGCCTGTGACTGGTGGAGTTCCGCAGGAGTTGGTGCTGGGGCCTATATACTCTTCACATTGTATATTAATGATTTGGACGAGGGGATGGAAGACTTTGTGGCCAAGTTTGCGGATGATATGAAAAAAGGTGGAAGGGCAGGTAAAGCAGGGACTTTGCAGGAGGACTTTGACAGGTTGGGAGAGTGGGCAGAGAAGTGGCAGATGGAATATAGTGTAGCAAAGTGTGGAGTCATGCATTTTGATAGTAAGATTAAAGGCATAGAATGGCTTTAACTGTTAACTGGCTTTAACAGTTAGAATTCTCCAACTGGCGTGAGAATCCAGAAACCGGAGGTGAAATGGGACAGGAGTGCTGGTGCAGGATTCCGAAAAGCTAATCTGCTAGTCAAATCGGTTGTAAAGAAAGCAAACTCAATGCTAGCATTTATTTCAAGAGGGCTTGTATACAAAAACAGGGATGTATTGTTGAGGCTCTGCAAGGCACTGGTCAGGCCGCATTTGGAATATTGTGAGCAATTTTGGGCCCCATAGCTGAGGAAGGATGTGCCGGCTCTGGAGAGGGTCCGGAGGAGGTTTACAAGAATGACCCCAGGAATGAGTGGGTTAACCTATGATGAGCGTTTGTTAGCACTGGGTCTTTACTAGCTGGAGTTTAGCAGGATAAGGAGGGGACCTAAGGAGGCCAAATCAGTGGATATTTATTAGGCAGAGATAGATAGATTCTTGATTAGTACAGGTGTCAGAGGCTGTGGGGAGAAGGCAGGAGAAATGGGGTTAGGAGGGAGAGATACATCAGCCATGATTGAATGGCGGAGTAGACTTGATGGACTGAATGGCCTAATTCCACTCCTATCATTTATGACCTTATGACCTTATGACACCTTTGGGATGTGGGAGGAAACCGGTGCATCTGGAGGAAACCCTGGCAGTCACAAGGAGAACACGGGAACTCCACACAGATAGCATCCAAGATAAGAACCAGACTCAAGTCTTTGGCTCTGTGAGGCAGCATCTCTACCAGCTGTGCCACTGTGATGTCCTAACATGTTTACACTGAATAGTGGGGAAGGCCCAAGTAGAATACTCCTGCTCCCTTTTCTTATGTCCTATCTTATGTCAGGTAGCACCAGCGCAGCGAGAAAGTGTTTCAGTTTGAAGTCTATACAGACGAAAGGTCAGATTGTGTTTCTTTCCCCACTAACTCATTCTGCTACGTCAGTTGAGTGCTTCCACCATTTTGTGTTTATACTGAAGACTTGCAGCATCTACAGCGGTTTGCCTTGGTCGTAACTCCAAGACATGGGATTGGTGGAACTGTGGCGCGGCAGGTAGAGCTCCGAACTCCTGCCTGACAACGGCACAAGTCCGGGTTCGATCCTGACCTCGAATGTTCTCTATGTCAAGTTTGCACGTTCTCCCTGTGATCACATGGGTGTCCTCCGGGTGTGCCCTGTTTTTTTCCCACGTCCCAGAGACGTGCAGGTGCGCAGGTTAATTGGCTGCTGTAAATTGCTGCTGGGTTTGTCGGGGATGGGAGTTACATGGAACTAGTGTGAACGAGTATAGTGTGGAATGGGTGGGCTAAAGGACCTGTATCGCTAAACTGATCTAAACATGGGCTAACAATTCAGAGCCATCGCATTCAAATCTCAATCAGACCGTTCAATGAATTTGAACTCAAGTGTCAAAATAATCTATAAATTAAAATTTGCTACCCATCAACAGTTCAACCTTAACTACTTTTAAAAAAACAAAACAATGAGAAATAGAGGGGCAGGTTCATCTCTCTCATCTTCTCAGCCCATCATTTAAATAAAGTTACTTTCCGAGGAGCTCAGCAGAGAGCACAGAAGTCCCTGAGAGGGAAGGGCAGAAAAACATTATCTTAACAATACAATGTCCCCAGAACATTGGCCTTGAGCTTAAACGCAAATGTATTGACACTGGATTGAACTAATGCAGTTGTATATTTTTTTAACGTTTAGTTAAACTAGATTTTCTGACTCAATTGCCTTCCATCCCGCCCCGCCTCATCTGAATACAATAGACCACAGCCTTCATTCCCCCTCCCCAACAATGAGGTTGCACTTTGACCCTGGTTGACCCTAAGTGATTCAGGGTTCTTTAGTTTAGGCAGGTCTAACGGCCCTTAGAAAGTGATCTTGTTTGATTTGGCTAAAAATACCATTTGATTTAGTTTAGTTTACTTTACAGATGCTGCGTGGAAACAGGCCCTTCAGCCCACCGAATCCACACCGACCATTAGTTTACACTAGGATAACCCACATGGGATAACCCACATGGTCACAGGGAATACATGCAAAACGCCACACAGGGAGCACCTGAGATCAGGATTGAGCACGGATCTCTGGCACTGTGTGGCAGCATCTCTACCAGCTGATTTCTTAGCGAGAGGGAAAGTGTTACCTCAGTGAATCCATTGTAAATGTGCATCTTACTAATATGACCTATCAGCACCTGTATGTAGATAATGGGACAAATGGCCAACAACTATCACTTAGTTTCAAATAATTATCTCAAATGAGAAGGCAATGAATAGAATAATTGCCAAATTGGATTAAGTAGCTTGGGAGTGTTAAACTGAGATCATTATTTGCATCAACTTCAATTGCCCTCTGGACATGAAGTTGTCACATGGCAATTTCTGGTAGACTTGCTGATCCACTTCTCCATTCTCATGAGGACCTCCGACGTCTAGAATCTCAGAACCAGCTCCTCTATAATCTTTGCTCAGAACAAGCGCACAGTGAGCGCGGCAAAACCAAAGATCATAGGGCGGAGCTCCGCTCGAGAATCTTTGGGCAAAACCACGACCAGCCGTGGCGGAAACCTTGGCGGAAGCCCCCCCCAAAACCCTCCCTCTCCTCCGCTCAATCACAGCGCAGTTCACAGTCGAGATATGGGGCAGTGAACGAAGCGCTATGATTAGCTGCTGAGCGTAAGGGAGGGACGGTGGGCCCATGGGCCTCGAGAGAGAGAGAGAGAGCGAGTTGGCATGAAAGAGGGAGAGTCAGCCCCAAATGGGTGAGAGAGAGAGAGAGAGGGGGGGGGGGTGATGGGGGTCATATCCCCCCACTTTTTGAGTTGGGGGAAGGCCTGTATTATTCCCCCAGTTTTTGGAGGTCGACCAACAACAAAAAATAATAATTGTGCCACCCTCCCCGGGTACCCCCGAGGCCAGTGATCAGTGATCGCTCAGCCCCCCCACTTTCAAAAACGTTCCGCTGCCCCTGCGTTATTGTCACGTGCACCAAGGTACAGAGAAAAGGTTTTTATTGTGTGCTAACCGTTCAGCGGAAACACAATTCATAATTGCAGTCGAGCCATTTACAGTGTACAGGTACATGACAAGTGAAAATGTTTAAGAAGGAACGGCAGATGCTGGAAAATCGAAGGTGGACAAAAATGCTGGAGAAACTCAGCGGGTGCAGCAGCATCTATGGAGCGAAGGAAATAGGCAACGTTTCGGGCCAGACCCTTCTGCAGGGTCTGCATCAGTCTGAAGAAGGGTTTCGGCCCGAAAACGTTGCCTATTTCCTTTGCTCCATGGATGCTGCCGCACCCGTTGAGTTTCTCCAGCATTTTTGTCGACCTTGACAAGTGAATAATGTTTGGTTATTGCACAATAACTGACGTTGCACAAGTGACAAGCAGCAAAGTGACTGGTAACGAAAAACAAAAAGCCTCTCACTGTACCTCGCTACATGTGACAATAAGCTAAACTAAACAAAATAATTCTTGGAGAGAGAAAAGAGAGAAAGTGGTATCTCATTGAATCCACTGTAAGCGTGCACCTTATTATATCATCATTCAGCACCTGTGTGTAGTTAATGGGCCAAATGACCAACTATCACTTAGTTTCAAACAATTCACTGAAATGAAAAGGCAATGAATAGAATAATTACCTAATTGTGTGAATTTGTTTGGGAGCATTAAACTGAGATCATTATTTGCATCAACTTCAATTGCCCTCTGGATATGAAGTTGTCACGTGGCAATTTCTGGCAGACTTGCTGATCCACTTCTCCATTCTCATTTGAAAGACAAAAATCTATTCTCATTTAAATCCGAGATTGATGCCTCCTCAAAGATTGGTCTGGGTCAAACATTGATCTTGACAACTCAGGGTCTTTGTTCACCTCCCTAATGGTTGAAAGGCCCATGGTGAAATTACCTTCATTCTAGCTTCCGAGTGCAGGCCGCAAAATCATCGTTAATTTGCTAAAAGTATGTATTACAAAATAAATAAAATTATTGCTCTTATAGAGGTTAGGTCATACACTATGGCATTATTTTGAAGGATCGATGTGGGAGCTGTGACAGTCAATTTGTTCACAACAAGCACATACACAAGTAGAAGGGTCTCGACCTGAAACGTCACCCATTCCTTCTCTCCATAGATGCTGCCTGTCCCACTGAGTTACTCCAGCATTTTGTGTCTATCTTCGGTTTCAAGTTCAAGTGAGTTTATTGTCATGTGTCCCTGATAGGACAATGAAATTCTTGCTTTGCTTCAGCACAACAAAACATCGTAGGCATTGACTACAAAACAGATCAGTGTGTCCATATACCATTATATAAATATATACACACATGAATAAATAAACTGATAAAGTGCAAATAACAGATAATGGGGTATTAATGTTCAGAGTTTTGTCCGAGCCAGGTTTAATAGCCTGATGGCTGTGGGGAAGTAGCTATTCCTGAACCTGGTCGTTGCAGTCTTCAGGCTCCTGTACCTTCTACCTGAAGGTAGCAAGGAGATGAGTGTGTGGCCAGGATGGTGTGGGTCTTTGATGATACTGCCAGCCTTTTTGAGGCAGCGACTGCGGTTTTAACCAGCATCTGCAGTTCCTTCCTACACAAGCAGCAAGCTCAGTTCAGTTTAGTTTATTGTCATGTGTACCAAGGTACAGTGAAAAGCATTTGCTGTGCGCTAACCAGTCAGCAGAAAGATAATACATGATCCCAAACAAGCCACTTACAGTGTATAGATACATAAGTGAATAATATTTAGTTATTGCACAATAATTGATATTGCACAAGTGCCAAGCAGCAAAGTGACTGGATAGCACGCAACGAAAAACAAAAAGCTTTTCACGTGTGACAATAAGCGAAACTAAACTAAAAATATGAACAGGTTTAATTTTAGTTTAGAGATTCAGCATGAAATAGGACCTTCGGCCCACCGAGTCCGTGCTGACCCATCCAGGGCCTACATGCAAAACTCCACACAGGGAACACCCAAGGTCAGGATCGTACCCAGATCTCTGGAGCTGTGAGGCAGCAGCTCAACCTGCTGATTTCTTAGAGAGGAAAGAGAGAAAGTCAATGTGCATCTTACTGATATGATCATTCAGCACCTGCAGGTAGTTAACAAGACAAATGTCCAAACACTATCGCTTCATCTCAAATAATTCGCTCAAATGAAATGGCAATAACTAGAATAATCACCAAACTGTATGAATTTAATGTATTGAGCATTAAAGTGAGATAATTATTGGCATCAACTTTAATTTCCCTCTGGATATTAAGTTGTCCCGTGGCAATTTCTGGCAGTCTATTTGTTCACAACAAGCATGTACACAGACAGCAAAGTGATATTGCAGAAGGTGTTGTATCTCTCACGACTTGTAGCAAAAATTGTCTAGAGCATGGAGGAAAATCCTCCATCCTTCTCCGCAATCGCACCACCTGTCGGAATAAGGTTGGCTGCCAATTGACATCTCATCTGAAAGATGTCCATTGAATCAGTACATTATCAGTTCAATATTGTCATAAGGTCATAAGGGATAGGAGTAGAATTAGGCCATTCAGCCCATCAAGTCTATTCCGCCTTCAACCATGGCTGATCTAGCACTCCCTCCCAACCCCATTCACCCACCTTCTCCCCATAACCTCTGGCACGTGTGTACTAATCAAGAAGTTGGGCACAATTGTTAATTGTACTACTAATTGTAGTTGGGCATTGAGCTGGATAAAGTAGTAAAATCTCTAGTGTACCTTGCATTCAGGCACGGTGTCCAGATCTTAACGACTAGAGAATAGGTTCTCTGGAGATGGGTCAATTCATTAGATAATTTGGTCAGGTGTTCTGTCTCATATTATTTTCTTGTCCCAGCTTTAAAGTTGGTCAGCCAGCTTTCCTGGGCCTTGACAACTCAGGTGTTGAATGCGACAGGCAACATGGGGTGGAATGAATGCATCTTCTTCCAGTATCACAGGCAGGTTAGAAGGAGCCAAACTCTATACACACCCCAACCATCACCGGCTAACAAATGTTCCCTACATCTAGATGCCCTAACTCCACAACCTGAACACCTGCCCCACAAGCTGCTCCCCTTCTGGTTTAAATCTGATTTGAATTACAATGTAGTTAACATAGTTAGTACATTTGCCGATGACACCAAAGTTGGTAGAGTAGTAATTAAACACCAATTAACTATATTGACTATTGGGGCCCTTCCTGTTCTGTTCAAATTAAGTTGAGTATCATTTTAACAATGACTTTACTTTGAGCATTGAATAATGCAATTGTAGAAGAAACTTACTAGATTCCAATCAATGGTATATCCTTTGAAACATGAAGGAAATAAAGGATAGGGAAACAGTAATCTAAGCTTGTCCTGCACAATTGGTGTATACCAATATAAATTTGCGAAACATTTAAACAGATGCATGGATAGGATAGTTTTAGAGGGATATTGGCCAAACGCAGGCAGGTGAGACTAGTGAAGATGGGCATGTTGGTCAGTGTGCACAAATTGGGCCGAAGGGCCTGTTTTCATGCTGTATGACTCTATGACTCTATGACTCTTGGCAGGAATGAAAACCCATATGTAAACTTTGCTCACAATGTACATTTTGGTATTTTCCGCTTGAGGTTCTTTGATAATTAATTTGGACTTTGGTGATCCCGATTAATGCAAGATTTTGTGCAAAACGATGGGTACTCTGGCCAGAGAGAGTCGGCGATCATTTGGGGTAAATCATGAACTAGCAGTAGGACCAATGATCCACTATTTCCTGAAGGAGGAATACTCTTTCAACAACTAATCCAATTCTGGTCATGCTCATCCTTATGATGAGGGTTTGACGGCACTGGGCCTGTTCTCGCTAGAGTTTAGAAGGAAGAGGAGGGGACGTCATTGAAACTTACTGAATAGTGAAAGGCCTGGATATAATGGATGTGGAGAGGATGTTTCCACAACGGGGGAGAGTCTAGGACCAGAGGCCATAGCCTCAGAATAACAGGACGTACTTTTAGAAAGGAGGTGAGGAGGATTTTCTATAGTCAGAGGGTGGCGAATCTGTGGAATTCATTGCCACAGAAGGCTGTGGAGGCCAAGTCTATGGGTATTTTTAAGGTGGAGATTGATAGGTTTTTGATTTGTAAGGGTGTCAAGGGTACGGGGAAGAGGCAGGAGAATGGAATTGAGAGGGAAAGATATACCAGCCGTGATTGAATGGCAGAGTAGACTTGATGGGCCAAACGGCCTCATTCTGATCCTACAGTGTATAAACTTATGAATAGGCACAGAATGCTGGAGTAACTCAGTGGGTCAGGCAGCATCTCTGGAGCAAAAGGATGGGTGACTTATCAGGTTGGGACCCTTCTTCAGACTTTGAGTTTGGATTAAAATTGAATTAAAGACTTGGATTAGAGTCAATGTTGATTTTTGCCAGTCTTGCTATAGTATTTCTAAATAAAATATAATGATAGCTAGTAATTAAATAGCTGCAAAGCACTTTGCGTATTCAGGAGAATGTAAAACTGTCAAAATGGATGTTCTTTCATAATATTGATTGTCAATATCCAAAGCGCAGGACCTGAACGCTGCCTGTAATTTTGTATTTGGTTATGGGACGTTTCTATTGTTTCAATGTTTCTACAGCAGTGTGACTGCTCAAAGGTATTTGTTTTGGCATTTCCTGATGGTTCAGCGAGTTCCTCAGCCAGGTAGACCCGTACCTGTTCTCACACAAACTATGATCGGTGGAGTAGAGGGATCCCGGCCAGTATTAACTCAGTTACATTATGACTGCCATTGCTATCCTCACTTGCTCGTTCCTACGCGCATTGCTGAAAAATCAAATAGCTCTGTGTACAAAGAAAGGAAATCTTTCTCAAGGAGTCTTGCAAGCTCCTGGGCCAAGGAGAGGAAGAACCTCTTGGCTTACTGTTCCTCACCCAGAGCATCCTGCTGGATAGGCGTGTCGACAGGGTGGAGACAGGATCAGGCATTGCCCTTTTCCCCTGCTACCACCCAGTGGTCTGCTGTTTCCCACTGCCAGGAGCCAGGAGCCAGGGGCCAGGAATGAATAATCCACCTCTCAGGGATCTGACTAACATTTATAATAACAACTTACACTTCTATACCACAGTTGGCAATTAACTGTTCCACGATTGTTCACAGAACCATCATTGCACAAAAACTGACACCGAGCCACATGTGGAGATGTTAGGAGATGTAATGAACTGCAGATGCTGCTTTGCAAAAAAAAGGACACAAAGTGCTGGAATAACTCTGTAGGTCGGGCAACTGCTCGGCTTGTACTCGCTAGAATTTAGAAGATTGAGGGGGGATCTTATAGAAATTTACAAAATTCTTAAGGGATTGGACAGGCTAGATGCAGGAAGATTGTTCCCGATGTTGGGGAGGTCCAGAACGAGGGGGTCACAGTTTAAGGATAAGGGGGAAGTCTTTTAGGACCGAGATGAGAAAAACATTTTTCACACAGAAAGTAGTGAATCTGTGGAATTCTCTGCCACAGAAGGTAGTTGAGGCCAGTTCATTGGCTATATTTAAGAGGGAGTTAGATGTGGCCCTTGCGGCTAAAGGGATCAGGGGGTATGGAGAGAAGGCAGGTACAGGATACTGAGTTGGAAGATCAGCCATGATCATATTGAATGGCGGCACAGGCTCGAAGGGCCGAATGGCCTACTCCTGCACCTATTTTCTATGTCTATGTCTAACTGCACTTTATGGTTTTTTTTTGAGGAAATATTAGGGCAGGAGACCTAAGGAGTGTCTCCAAAGGAGTGCGAAAGAGAGAGACAAAGAGATTTAAGTGAATTCTAGAGCTTGCAACCTGATATTAATTCTGCCAAGGGTGTTATAAAAAGAAACTGGATATACCAGGATACAGTAAGAAATCTTGAATTGGTGAAGCATCAAATTGCTGGCACATTCAATTTCCCGATGAATGACCCAGCAGTCAATGTGCTACAGCTAGACTACACAATCAAAATACCCACCAAATGGAACTTTGAGACAGGATATGCAAACAAGGCTATAAATCAGGCACAGGGTTTACGTTTATCAATGAAAAACAAAATTATTGGCTCAAACCATTAGCATATTTTAACAGTGGCGTACCCGTATTTACTTTGTCTCAATAAAGAAAAGATTTGTTCTCAGAAATGCCCTTGAGTAAATCGGCATCTGACTGCTGAACAAGTATTCACAGTAATGGAGCAGCCGTTCACAGCAAGGTTAACAAAGGTGCCCTTTTGAAACCATTTTATGCAACTGATCAGGAATGAAGTAAACAGCAATTTGTTTGTATTTGTGGGTTATGTTCCTACGTTCGTTTTCTCAGATTTCAGGGTGCTGAGTGTTAATGTCGAGATTTTCTACAGTACTAAAGTGACTCCATTTCCAAAGGTCAGTAGACGTTGGAGATACAGCACGGATGACTCTATGACTCTTGGCAGGAATGAAAACCCACATGTAAAATACAATTTGCTCACGATGTACATTTCGGTATTTTCCCCTTGAGGTTCTTTGATAATTAATTTGGACTTTGGTGATCCCGATTAATGCTGGATTTTGTGCAAAACGATGGGTACTCTGGCCAGAAAGAGTCGGCTATCATTTGGGGTAAATCATGAAATTAGGGTGTACTATATGAACTAGCAATAGGACCAGTGATCCACTATTTCCTGTGTTAAAGAAGGAATTGCAGATGCTGGAAAATCCAGGGTACACGAAATGCTGGAGAAACATCCAGCATCTGCAGTTCCTTCTTTAATTCCTGCATCTGCAGTTCCTTCTTTAAAGATGCTGCTGCACCCGCTGAGTTTCTCCAGCATTTCGTGTACCATCCACTATTTCCTGACGGAGGAATACTCTTTCGACAACTAATACAATTCTGGCCATGCTCGTCCTTATGATGAGCGATTAATGGCGTCCTATGTTCGTTTTCTCAGATTTCAAGATGCTGAGTGTTAATGTCGATATTTCCAAAGGTCACTAGATTTTAGAGATACAGCACGTATGACTCTATGACCCTTGGCAGGAATGAAAACCCACATGTAAAATACAATTTGCTCACAATGTACATTTTGTTATTTTGGTATCTTTAGAGATACAGCACGGAAACAGGCCCTTCGGCCCACCGACCAGCTATCACCCCACAAACCAGTACTGTCCTACACGCTAGGGACAATTTAACGATTTTACCGAAGCCAACTAACCTACAAACCTGCAGGTCTTTGGAGAAGTGGGAGGAAACCGGAACACCCGGAGAAAACCAACGCGGTCACAGGGAGAACATACAAACTATGTACAGATGGCACCCGTAGTCAGGATTGAACCCAGGTCTCTGGCGCTGGAAGGCAGCAAATCTACTGCTGCGCCACCATGCCGCTCCAAAGGCCCTTGAAATGAAATGTCAAAATGGGACACCATTTGTCGTCTCAGGTGGGCATAGCCTTACTTTGAAGTAAGACGAAGAAATTCTTCCTGGTCAATATTCATCCTTCAACCAAGCTCACTAACTTTGGTCACAATAAGTGCCTTTAAATTCATTTTTCCAGATCTGAGTGTCACTGGAAAGGTCAGCATTATGTGTAACCCTAATTGCTCTTGAGAAGATACTAGTGTGCTACCTTAGTGAACTATTGCAATCTTTCTGGTGAAGGTTCCCCCACAGTGATGTTGGGCAGTTTCAGGATTCAGACTCAGCAAAATGAAGGCCAGGTGATATATTTCCAAGTCAGGATGGCTGTGTGACTTAGTGGGGAACCTGGTGCTTTTTCGCGGATGATGTCAAGCTTCAAGAGGGTTTTTAACACTGCACCTATCCAGACAGTAGAGTTTCTACCACACTCCTGACTTGTACGTTGTGGATGGTTGAAAGGCCTTGAGCCGTCACAAGCTAAGTCAGCCAGTATCAGACCATTCCCTGCACCTTTGACATTTTCACAGCTTGCCCAGTTGCGTATCAGTTAAAGATGGCACCCAGGACATTGACAGCGCAGTCATGGTGATGGTAACGCAATGTACAGTGTTGAGTAGGTTATTAGACTCTCTGTTATTGAGAGTCGGGGGGGGGGGGGGGGGGAAGGGAAACAAGAGGCATAGATGGTGATATGGAGAGATATACAACAAATGAATGAAAGATATGCAGAAAAATAACGATGATCAAGGAAACAGTCCATAGTTTGCTGTGGGCGAGATGATAACCAAAGATCCTAGGATCTTTGGTGAATACCCGTGGCGTTACTCCAGTTGTTTATGTCTATCTTCAAACATTATCTCCATAGGTTTCTTATTTATAGATTTCTTTTAGTTAGCCTCTCTAATTACCCTGCCGTAATGGACCATTTCAGAGTGCCATTTATTATTAGCCACATAGGTGGATGTGGAA
Source organism: Raja brachyura (assembly GCA_963514005.1). Next base: position 28,687,520 of record OY740809.1, on the reverse strand, counting down.
TATGTGAGCCCAGACCAATCTCAGTGAACCAGCTGGATCTTCGTGACTGCTAGATTGCTTCACGTCACCAACACAAGCATTGTTTAGTTCAGGACGACCTACTTTGTACGTTGATCTACTCAGGCTGCCTAGATGGGATTTTAATTTATATCTTTGGATCAATGGGCCACGTCTCTGATTAATAGCTGAAGCATTGGTCAGATCTCAGTCACATACCCTACCAAGGATTTCCAGCAATTTTTGCTTTTAATTCAGATCCTAGCCTTTGACATCAGGAACAAAAAGAAATCCCCAAAGTACTGAAAGTACAGTGCTCAGTGGGTTAAGCAGCATCTGTGGAGGCAAAAGATGTCTGTTGATGTTTCTCAGTCCTGATGTAGGGTCATCAGGACTGAGAAGGAAGAGGAAAGAGTGGCAGTATATGGCTGGCGGAGTGCGGGGCTTGAGGGAGGCAGTGGTCCTCCAGCACTTTGTGTCTTTCTTTCTCTAGTAATTGCCTGCATGAGGATTGGAAGCAATGTTGTGTTTATACTTACAGTTTTAAATTGAACCTCATTGCGACACCCATCAGAATTCTGGAAATTGCAAATAGACTATTAAGTTTCATTAATATTGAAGAGCAAGTGATAATGTATAATGAAGTGATAGAGATAATGAAATTGGTGCTAATTTAGATTTTCAATGTTCTGGACTGAACATGTTCAGACTGCATATTTAGACATTAGGGAAACAGTGTGGAAACAGGCCCTTTGGCCCACCGAATCCGCGCCGACCAGCGATCACTCCGTACACTAGCACTATCCTACACACTAAGGACAATTAACAATTTTAGCAAAGCCAATTAATCTGCACACCTGTACGTCTTTGGAGTGTGGCAGGTAACCAGGGCACCCAGAGAAAACCCAGGCGGTCGCAGGGAGAACGTAAAAACTCCGTACAGACAGCCACATGGTCAGAAGAAGTGTTTCGGCCAGAAACATTGCCTATCTCCTTCGCTCCTTAGATTCTGCTGCACCCGCTGAGTTTCCCCAGCTTTTTGTGTAGCCACATGGTCAGGATCTAACCCGGCTCTCTGGCGCTGTAAGGCAGCAACTCTACCACTGCACCATGTGCTGCCCTGTATAGCAGAACGTAGGACCAATATTTAGCCCTAAACAGGGCCACTGGCCGTTCTTGAACCAGCGCTAGATATAAGTGACGGTCTCTTCCGCAGGCAGTTTAAAAACAACAGCTTTGTTATGGAGCTGAAGTCACAATAGGCCTAATCTGGGTAAAGGCATCAGGTTACACTCCCTGAAGGATCTCTGGCAAACCCCTGAGGCTCTTATAGCAATCCAACAGCTTCATTGGTCCGCACTACCAGTACTACTTTATATTTTAAGTTTGTGAAAATTAATTTGAATTCCTCGTTCAACTTTGGTAGGATTTCAATCTCAGGATTCAATCTTATTGAGGTATACAAACAGATAAACTCACCACCAAACAGACTCTGAACTGTGGGTTACACAAAAAGCTGGAGAAACTCAGCAGGTGTAGCAGCATCTAAGGAGCGAAGGAGATAGGTGACGTTTCGGGTCGAGAACATTCTTCAGACCGCTGCGTTTCTCCAGCTTTTTGTGTAACCCTCGATTCTCCAGCATCTGCAGTTCCTTCTTTAAGACTCTGAACTGTAACAGCCTATTGCATTTTATCTGCTTATTCATGTGTATATTGATCTGTTCTGTATTTTTGCTTAATATTCTGTGGTGCTGCAGCAGGCAAGAATGTCATTGTCCTATCTGGGACACATGACAATAAACTCTCTTGACTTGACTTGAAACACAAGATGAATAGGACAGATGAATAGTTGCAGTCTTTCCCCCCCAAGGTAGAGGATCCAGTACTATACGGCATAGGTTTAAGGTGCGAGGGGATTGATTTAGAAAAGATTTGAGGAGTAATTTCATCTCACCGAGGGTGGTGTGTACACGGATGAGCTGCTGAAGGAAGCTGCAGAAGCAGATACAATGGCTAAATTTAAAAGACTTTTAGACAGGTACATAGGTAGGGACATTTCAGAGGGATATTGGGAAGAGTCAGGCAAATGGGACTAGCTGAGTGATCAAGCCTGTTCAGCATTGACAAGTTGGGCCAAAAGGTCCGTTTCCCTGCTGTATGACTCTAATACAAGCAGAAAGCACTAATGCATCCTAACAGTTTGCATTTTTGTGTCTATCTCTAGTTTGTTCCCCTTGTCAGATTCCCTGATCTCAGCATCAGGTGAGTGTATTCACTCCCTAAAGTGTCTGATCATCTCTAGCACAACCCAGAACACCATATAAAAGCTGTCAAATAAACCACAGCTACCCATAAAAACTAGTCCAGGCTTTATTCTATATTTCCTTTTGTCAAATGTCTATGATGAAGTGAATCGCTTAAAACTCACAATAAATGGAAACTATGAAAGGTAGTTGATGTAACAAAGAAACGTAGAAACATAGAAAATAGGTGCAAGGAGGGCCATTCAGCCCTTCGGGCCAGCACAGCCATTCAATGTGATCATGGCTGATCATCCCCAATCAGTACCCCGTTCCGGCTTTTTCCCCATATCCCTTTATTCCCTTAGCCCTAAGATCTAAATCTAAATCTTTCTTGAAAACATCCAGTGAATTGGCCTCAACTTCTGTGGCAGGGAATTCCACAATTCACAACTCTCTGGGTGAAAACGTTTTTCCTCATCTCAGTCCTAAATGTCCAACCCCTTATTATTAAATTGTGACCCCTGGTTCTGGAATCCCCCAACATCAGGAACATTTTTCCTGCATCTACCCTGTCCAATCCTCTAAGAATTATATATGTTTCTATAAGATATCCTCTCATCCTTCCAAATTCCAGCGAATAAAAGCCCAGTCGGCCCATTCTTTCTTCATATGTCAGTCCCACCATCCCGGGAATGAACCTGGTGAACCTATGCTGCACTCCCTCAATAGCAAGAATGTCCTTCCCCAAATTATGAGCTCCAGGTGCAGTCTCATATGTGCCCTGTACAGCTGCAGTAGGACCTCCTTGCTCCTAAACTCAATTTCTCTCGCAATGAAGGCCAACATGCCATTAGCTTTCTTCACTGCCTGCTGTACCTGCATGCTCAGTTTCAGTGACTGATGTACAAGCACACCCAGGTCTCGTTGCACCTCCCCTTCTCCTAATCTGACACCATTCAGTTAATAATCTGCCTTCCCGTTCTTGCCACCAAAGTGGATAACCTCACATTTATTCACATTATACTGCATCTGCCATGCTTCTGCCCACTCACCCGACCTATCGAAGTCACCCTGCAGCCTCCTAGCATCCTCCTCGCAGCTCACACTGTCACCCAGATTTGTGTCACCTGCAAACTTACAGATGTTACATTTAATTCCCTCGTCTAAATTGTTAATATATATTGTAAACAACTGGGGTCCCAGCACCGAGTCTTGCGGCACCCCATTTGTCACTGACTGCCATTCTGAAAAGGACCCGTTAATTCCTACTCTTTGCTTCCTGTCTGCCAACCAGTTCTCTATCCATGTCAATACCCCACCTCCAATACCATGTGCTTTAATTTTTCTCACTAATCTCTTGTGTTGGACCTTGTCAAAGGCTTTTTGAAAGTCCAGATACACCACATCCACTGGCTCTCGCTTATCTATTTTACTTGTTACATCCTCAAAAATTTCCAAAAGATTAGTCAAGCATGATTTCTCCTTCATAATTCCATGTTGACTTTAACTGCTCCCGTCACTGCTTTCCAAATGCGCTGCTATAACTTCTTTAATAATCGACTCCAGCATCTTCCCCACTACCGATGTAAGGCTAACTGGTCCATAATTCCCCGTTTTCTCTCTCCCTCCTTTTTTAAAAGGGGGAGTTACATTGGCTACCCTCCAGTCCACAGGAACTGATCCAGAGTCGAGAGAACATTGGAAAATGATCACCAATGCATCCACAATTTCTAGGGCCACCTCCTTGAGTACTCTGGGATGCAGACCATCAGGCACTGGGGATTTATCTGCATTTGGTCCCAAACGGTTACCTAGCGTCATTTTCTGAGTAATGTGGATTCCCTTCAGTTCCTCACTCCCACTAGACCCTCGGTCCCCTAGTATTTCCAGGAGATTGTTTGTGTCTTCCTCAGTGAAGACAGGACCAAAGTGCTCGTTTAACTGTTCTGGCATTTCCATGTTTCCCATTATAAATTCACCTGCCCCTGACTGTAAGGGACCTACATTTGTCTTCACCTTTTTACATACCTAAAGAAACATTTACAGACAGTTTTTATATTCCCCACATGCTTTCTTTCATGCTCGTCCCCCCCCCCCCCCCCCCCCTTAATTTTGTCCTCTTCCGTTGAGTTCTAAATTTCTCCGGTCCTCTGGTTTGCCGCTTATTCTGGCCAATTTATATGCCTCATCCTTGGATTTAACACTATCCTTGACTTCCGTCATCAGCCGTGGTTGAGCCACCTTCCCAGTTTAATCTTTCCAGGTCTTTAAATCTTTGCCATTGCATCTCCACTGTCAACTCTTTAAGTATAATTTTGCACTCTATCCTAGCCAATTTCCACCTCATACCTTCAAAGTCTCCTTTATTCATTGCATCTCCACTGTCAACCCTTTAAGATAGATAATTAGCAGCAACTTAACCACTCTGAAGTAGCCCTGGCTCTTTATACAATGAAAGGTTCCAACAAAAGCTCTTGCATTGTGGATATTCCCCATCCCAGCAAGTTGTCGGGAATTTCCCAATCCAGGCAACATCCTTGTAACTTTTCTTTGCAACCTGTCTAGTGTAAGCTCACTTTTCATGTGATGTGATAGAACAACATGGAATATTCAAGCAGTGACCAAATAGTGTTGCATACAATTAGCTTAGCTTAGTTTAATCAGATACAGCATGGAAACTGGCCCTTCGGCCCACTGAGTCCATGCCATCCAACGATCACCCGTTTAATTAGTTCTATCCTACGCATTAGAGCCAATTTGCAGAAACCAAATAACCAACAAACCTGCATGTCTTTGGAATGTGGGAGGGAACCAACGCACTCAGAGAAAACCCACGCGGTCACAGGGAGGGAGAACGTGCAAACTCTGCACAGAGAGCACCCGTAGTCGGGGTTGAACCCGGGTCTCTTGTGCTGTGGGGCAGCATCTCTACCGTGGTGCCACTGTGCTTCCCACATACGACCTTCTAATGTCACCTCCCTGTTCTTAAATTCCATGTGCAATCTAGGTGACTCATTCTGTGGTGGTCACAAAAGTGGATCTGCAATCACGCATTACAATCGTTCCACTCTAAAAATCTCCACTCAGACAGCAACATTTCTTACTTGAACTATTTTCTTCTTAATCTCCTCTCAGATCTGTCCATTCTCTGCAGACTTTACTGGGCTTTATCTTGCACTAAACGATATTCACGTTATTCCCTTTATCATGTATCTGTACTGTGTGGATGGCTCGATTGTAATCATGTATTGTCTTTCCGCTGACTGGTTAGCACGCAACAAAAGCTTTTCACTGTGACAATAAAATAAACTAAACTAAATTACGGGTTTATCGGGAATATTTTCTATGATTCTATGAAAAGCAACCCGTTTGCTCCTTTTAATTATCAGCTGCTTAATATGAAGATCAATCAGCTACAGGTGGCTCTACTTTTGGAAAGCTTGTATTCATTCATCAGTAATATTTGCACTTGAACGATTGAAGGAACTAAGCATGAATTCATTGTCTGGATCTCTCCTTGAATCATGTCAGTAGTTAATTCAAACCAGTCTGAAGTGTAAAATATAGTGCATTGATTATCTATCATTATATAGAATGCCTCTCCCTCTGTCCATTTACTGGCCAATGGCGATCAGATTCATTGATGACTAGACAATCAGATTTTAGTCTGATTGGTTTGCTCACTTTCCAATCTCCCCTCAATAGTGAATTGAGACTTTCCCCATACAGGGAGAATAGACAATGCATCCAATGGGGACACCAAGGGTCCACCATTCCTATCCGGATTTGACGACATGTTCCATTGTTTGGTGTAGAATGTGAATCCCAAACCATCTGATAGGGATCAAGACTACTACCCTTCAAACTAAGACTGGCACTAATGGTTTGGACATTGGACTGATGTTCATCAGTCTAAAGAAATGGTTCCACCCTAAAAAGTAATCTATCCATATTCCCTATATTGATTAGTATTGATTAGAATCCATGTTGATTGGTACGGGTGTCAGAGCTTATGGCGAGAAGGCAGGAGAATGGGGTTAGGAGAGAGAGATCGATCAGCCATGATTGAATGACGGAGTAGGCTTGATGGGCTGAATGGCCTAATTCTGCTCCTATCACTTAAGATCTTGCTTATGATCCAGAGATGCTCTCTGACCCAATATGTTACTCCAGCACTTTTGGTAAACCAGCATCTGCAGTTCCTTGTACCTCCTTGATGGTCTTGCCATTGCTTTCAAGGCTTCCCTCTGAGTCACCCTTGTCCTTTAGTTATTTCACAGCTGGTCAAATTTCTGGAAAATGAACCAAAGGCTATAGAGTCTTAGCATTTTGTATATATATTTGGAGCAGTTTGGTTTGGGGACGATTGGGGATGGGATTTCTGCGATGAACTACCATTCTGCCTTAGTGGAAATTACCCCTTTAGCAAAGTTTAAATCCACCAGTGCCGTTTTTTGCAAAGGAAGAAAGATTGTGCATGGTCACATTTGAAATCATGCAATGTTTTAATCGCTTGCTTTTCAGCTATGAAGCCACGTTTCAGATTTCTCAAGAACCTAACTGAATTAAGCAATCTAATTGAAAACCTGTGACAAAAATGTAGTCTCATTAAAAGCTTTTTTGATTGACTTGAACTATTACCCTTGGTCTCTGCCCCTTGGGGCTGCATTTGTTCAGCTGGACTTTGTTTCAATGTGTTGCCAGCGTGTCCTTAACTCATTGAACTAATATCGAGCAGTAGCCTTGACTAGTTACATTGTGCCATCAGCGATATTTAATTTGAGAAACCAGGCACATTTCCAAAGCTTGTATATGCCCTTAACCATCAGTGGAGGACAACCAAAAGGTTGTCCGTCCTCATTTTGGAACAGACGTTGGATGAGAAAACCCATGAAAAAGGGGAGAGGGAAATGTATAAATTGGCTTGCATGCATATTATAACCTGCCTCATTTCAAATTAGTTTGCATACAATGCATTACTTTGAAATATAGCAAACAGCTGCAGATGAATGACAAGTTAAACAATTCTTGGTCATGTTTATTAATAGCAGAAGAGCATCCGGAACTGTCTTTCTTCTTTGGAACAACCCACTGGATCTTCTGCAAATATTTTGATAGACACTGCCTCAATTTGATTTGAAGGAGGAAACGTCAACCACACACTACTCCCAGTGCCCTGCCCGTGAAAATCAGCACAGCTTACGGAGCGAGGATTGAACTCAATGTGTAGGAAAGAACTGCAGATGCAGTTTAAAGTGAAGATAGACACAAAATGCTGGAGTAACTCAGCAGCATCTCCGGAGAGAAGGAATGGGTGACGTTTCGGGTCGAGACCCTTCTTCAGACTGAATCAATCAGTCTGAAGAAGGGTCTCGACCCGAAACGTCACCCATCCCTTCTCTCCGGAGATGCTGCCTGTCCTGCTGAGTTACTCCAGCATTTTGTGTCTATCTTCGAGGATTTAACTCGACTCTGACTTCGAAACAAGAAGACACTTAAACAAATATTAACCATTTTGCACCCAAAAAAGATTCACTCGCAAGATCCTTGACACAAAATGTTTTTTTATTGTGTGAAAGAGTAATTAATGCTGGAAATAAAAATTAAAAACAGTGAGTAAACAAATTGAAATCCAAGAAATTAACAACCATTACAGATCTGCAAATGATCCATTGACGTGTAATTTCATTATTTCCCCCCCTATATGAAATTGTAGAATTTTCTAACACTATTGTTTCCCCTCCTGCATTTAGCGTTCAGGGTGACCACATCCCCACATGCATTGTTCATGAGGTTATAGTCAATGCAGAATTGGTGATGTGGTCTAAGGTTGTTCTGCTGACGGTGCAAAGTGTGAACCTGAATGAAGATAAATTGGTGCTAATGGTGTCTAATCATATTTTCCTGACAGACATGGCCAATGGACAAAGTTCCCTGCTTTTGATATGATTCACCATCCATGGGCATTTCTGTTGTCTTTGTGCTTCAGGTCTGTCCAATAAAACAGGGGGAACCGAGAGAAACTTCCATCTCTTTGGGATTCCTGTCATTGTGATTGATGGGCCGAGCCGCCCCTTCGTTGATAGTGACACGGACTTTGCCCTTTACTGAGAACATCTTTAGGAATCACAGGAAAGTTTGGGAGTGGAGAATCAAGAGCATAGACCTCCAAACCGAACTCTCATGAAGCAAGGCTCTTCCAGTCCCCTCCAGCCCCACATTCCCCCAAACTATCTGAGACGGCACCCCTTCAATTCTGTCCTCGTCATCATACTACCACTTAATTGCTCTTCAATTGACACTTGATCCTCCAGCTTACACTTTTTTTTAAATTTCTAGAATTTCCTAAAACCTATATCTCCCCCTTGTCCTTTAAATCCCTCTTTAAACCTTTCTTTTTTTTAAACAAAGTAAACACCAGGAACTGCAGATGTTGGTTTACAAAATAAGTCATAAAGTGCTAGGATCAACGGATCAAGCAGCCTCTCCAGAAGAATGGGTGACGCCAAAGCGTATCCCATTCCTTCTCCCCAGAGATGCTGCCTGTCCCACTGAGTTACTCCAGCATTTTGTGTCTATCTTCGGTTTAAACCAGCAAATGCAGTTCCTTCCTACACAATAACTGGGAATAGTTCCCTGACATAATCATGATCTCAATGGACAAATTTGAAGCATACAATATCAATTTTTACCTCTTCTTTGAAATGCCTTGATATTTTGATTTCTTAACAGCATTAACCCAGTTTAAGGCATACAGTTGTATGGTGATTGTACTACAGGAGCAGTATTCGGAGCCGGGACTATGAATCAGGAATCATGAGTTTGAATCCTATCATTATTGCTGGCAAAGTTTAATTCAGACAATTATAACATTTGGGGCATTAAAGCTGGTGTCAGTAGTTTAGTTTAGTTTTTATAGAGATATATCGCCGAAGTCTGTGCTGTCCAGCGATCCCTGCACATTAACACAATCCGACGTACACGAGAGACAATTTACAACCAAAGTAAATTAACCTACAAACCAGTACTTTTTTGGAGTGCGAGAGGAAACCGGAGATCCCGGAGAAAACCCATGCAGGTCATAGCAGGTCATGGAGAGAACATACAAACGCCATAGAGACAGACCCATAGTCAGGATTGAACCCAGGGCTCTCGTGCTGTAAGGCAAGAACTCTACCGCTGCACCACCGTGCCATCAGTAATAGAAACCATTGATAAAAGACAGACTGGTAGAAAAGCCAAACTTGGTCATAAATATCCTTTAATAAAATGAGATATGTCATCCTACCATTTCCGATCAACTCTAAAAAACCTTATAACCCTGGGGCATTTCGGAATGGACACCAAATGCCAACCTTGATACCGCCATCTACATCCTGTGGATGAATTAATCCTAAAAAGTACAACAAACTGGAGAATGATTCCAGTAAAATAGTGAGACAGGAATTTTTTCTGGTTGAAGTATAGGTCCATGTGGGAATGTTGATCACCTTGTGGCCTGGGAGAATGTGGCTTGATGCACAGAGATCTCAGTGCCCAGAGATTGTGTGGAGTGTGTTTGGACTGAATCTTCCCCATAGTTCTTGTTGATAAACTGCTATGTTTCGCATATCCAGAAAGCACCTGGCCAAAGTCTACACCACCTCTCTTAATTTAATACCAGCTGAGACACCATCTATTTTTTTTTCTTTATCCAAGCTTCAATATTTAAACAACAGGTGGTTCTTACATTGTGATTATTTGAACACTTTCGGACACCCATGTACTGCCCCTGCCCATCCCACCACAACACCTATCCAAGTCAAACTCACATTATTTAAGATTGGGCTGCAGCCAACAACCTAGCTCAAAGACCAGACTAAGGAATATGAAAACCTCCAGAAAATTAAAACATTGGGTAATTCCATTACTTTTTGTAAAACATTGTCTGAAGAAGGGTTTCGGCCAGAAACGTTGCCTATTTCCTTCGCTCCATAGATGCTGCCTCACCTGCTGAGTTTCTCCAGATTTTTTGTCTACTTCCAATATTCCATACATTTTTTCCCCTCTTACATTCAACCATCATATATCCCTAAGCCAAGGGTCCCCAACCTGGGGTAAATTTTGCCTACCAAGGGGGTAAATTTGTTGATTCTGGATTTGCACATATTTTTTCTCATCGACTAACTGTGTTTGGCTCTGTTCAACATTAGTTGTTCACAAATAAGTGAAATAACATTCTTATGTGTTATTAAAGTTGCCAGGGGTAAACGGGACGAAAAAGGTTGGGAACCCTTGCTCTAAACCAAGCAGCTAAGCTGCTCCCAACATCACTGCCTGTAGGAAAGTGATTCACATTGACTTGCCCTCCAATCTTATCCATCTAGCTGCATTAACGAGACCACATTGTATTTATCGTCTGATTATCTCAATATCATAGTTTATTCTCTCACAAGGCAATCCTTTCCAGTCGAAGTGTTGCCTGGGAAAGATGGGATGAGAGCAGGAAGAAAGAATACACATACTTTCATTGCAGGAAACAAGGCAACAAATTACTCACAGAAAGATCCCAAAGCATCAAGGTATTAATAAAATTATTATTTAGGTACTAACTGTTGGATCAGGATACTGGGATGAAGTCCTTTGTTCAACTTTAATCATGCCATGGGAGACTACAAAAGCACCTAAGACAAATAGGGCTTAATTTTAACACAAAGTGCTGGAGTGACTCAACAGGTCATGCAGCATCTCTCAAAGACATGGTTGGGTGATATCTTAAAGATTAGGACTATTCAGAGGAAGTGTCCCGATCCAAAACGTCACCTATCCATGTCTTCCAGAGAAGGGTGGTGAATCTGTGGAATTATTTCCCACAGAAGGCTGTGGAGGCCAAGTCAATGGATATTTTTAAAGCAGAGATAGATAGATTCTTGATTAGTACGGGTGTCTAGGGGTTATGGGGAGAAGGTAGAAGAATAGTGTTAGGAGGGAGAGATAGATCAGCTGTGATTGAGTGGCGGAGTAGACTTGATGGGCCGAATGGCCTAATTCTGCTCCTATTACTTATGACCTTAAGAGCCTTCAGATTAGACTAGTCTCAAGAAGGGTCCCGACCTCAAGCATCAACTCCATAGATGTTGCCTGACCTACTGAGTTACTCCAGCACTTTGTGTTTTCTTTTAAACTAGCACCTGCAGTTCCTTGTGTGTACATTGGGGTTCCGTTTTAACTTCATTTCTGAAAGATGGCACATCTGAACAGTATAGTTCTCTTTCGGCATTGGTAGAAAGAGTCCACCAGTAGCGGTGTGTCAAATGTATCTGGAAATGGTACTATAGCAGGCTGTATTCACATCTGCCAACACAGACACAAGGTCTGTTTCAGGAATGTCATTGCCACCTGCGACCTTTTCAGTCAGTAGATGGCCAATTGGGTCAGACCAGGAGTCATTGTTCAGGTACTGGTCAAACTCGTTACGATCTACATCTGCCAGTAGGTCAGAGTAGCACAGGTTGTCCAGAACTTCCATGTCATTCACTGGCTGTATGGTTTGGGAGCTCTGAAAACAACTTTGGGCCAAGTTCTCAAGTGAGAGGGATGGTTCTGCCATTTTGTGACAACAGAATGTTGCATCGTAAGGAGGAAGCACCGGGGTCATTTGATAGGACTGGTGGCAGTACAGGCTTGCGTCGGGATGAGGAAATCCATAAACTGGATGGGATAGTGGACATGTCAGTGCACATTCGGTTTCAGCTACACGCTCATGTTGAGCAACGTGTCCGCAGGAAGACGGAGTCCTTTTGTCCGATGGGTGGATCTCCCGCTTGCCGGATGAGTTTAGCTCTGGGGATAGGTGACGGGAAGCAAACATGTCCATCACCTGTTTGCTGACGGGGAACTTCTTGTCCTGATGAGCGGTTGATTCCTGCCGTTCTGTGCCCTCCATGTGGAGGGAAATGCCATTTCGGTATGGGCCACGGGTTTGGTTTTTCCGGCGTGGTCTGTACTTGTAGTTGGGGTACTCCAGCATGTGTTCCACTCGCAGCCTCTCTGCTTCCAAAATGTACGGTCGCTTCTGCACCACAGTGAGGGATTTCCAACAGCGCCCTGGGAAGTGAAAGGACACACATTGAGCCGGACTGCAGATGGTGGCAGAAGGGCACTGGAAGAAAACCGGTGTCCCTTTATAAAGACCATTTAAAAGATGGAATGACACAACATGGAAACCGGTGGGAGATTGCAACCTTCACGTGGTCCACCCTGTTTCGACAAATTCAATCAACCTGGCTCACACAGGCAGAAGATCAAACAGAACAAGTTGACTACTTTAGGCTGTGCACGCCACACACAAGAAGAAGAAGCCCACTGAGTCCACGTTGAACATCGATCACACATTCACACTAGTTCCATATTATCCCACTTTAAACATTCACTCACTATGCACCAGTGGCAATTTACAGAGGCTTTCCGACATCAGTTTCCTGCGTGGAAAACCTTTGATTGTGAAATTCCCATCCTTATGATCCAATCCCATCAAGATCTCTTCCCTGCCCATCTTTGTAATCTCCTTCAAGTCTGATCCCTTCAATTCAGGCCTTTTCACCTTAAGCCTTGAAATTCTCCCCCTCAATCTCCTGGCATTCTCATACTCAACCAAGAATTGCTCAGCTGTCCTAATATCACTTAACATGCCTTAGTGCCAGCTTCTGGCTGGTGAACTCCTGCAAACAGTCTTTTAGTTTTAGTTACCCACAGTAAAGATGATATACACGTTAATACCTCTCTTTTATTAGGAGTTCTGAGTTCTGAGTTTAGTTTATTGTCACGTGTTCAAGGTGCTGTGAAAAGCTTTTGTTGCGTGCTAACCAGTCAGCAGAAAGACAATACATGATTACAATCGAGCCATCCAGAGCATACAGATACATGATGAAGGCAATCACATGAATAACGTCTAGTACAAGATAATGCCTTTGGTTTAAACCAGTATCTGCAGTTACTTCCTAGACATAAAGTCTAGTAATGTCCACTCAAAGAAGTGTGAGGGTCTCCAATGAGGTAGATAGTCAATAGACAATAGACAATAGGGCAGGAGAACGCCTCCCAGCCCTTCGAGCCAGCACCGCCATTCACTGTGATCATGGCTGATCAGTAGTTCAGGACTGCTGTCTAGTTGTTGGTAGAATGGTTCAGTTGCCTGATAACAGCTGATAACAACATGATAATTAATCTAAGTGTTTGTATGTCACAATGTCTGATTGCTGAGGCATCATTTAACCCGGACTGCAAAAGATCTCAGACTTGGATCCTTTTGTCATTCAATGTTCATGTGCACTAAATGGTTGAGTCCAGTTACAGTGGCCCCGGGCATTACTGCTGACATCAGCTAAGTCCTGGGCCTTTGGACAGCACATTAATATTGGGCTAATGCTTCCACTGTAAACATTTCCATTACTTTTATCGTGGGTCGTGACGGTCTCGACTGAAACTAGGAAATATTGTTGATCTCCATGATACATGGTACAGCAGCAAGGATGCTAGAACTCTTAAGCATAAGGAGAAATTGCTAAAATAGCTGACCCAACAACATCTTTTATATTATCAAAGCCGCCACAACCAGATATAAAAAGAGTTTTTTCCACGAGCAGTAGCTCTACTCAACAGCAAAAAGTCTATGTTTAAGAAGGAACTGCAGATGCTGGAAAAATCAAAGGTAGAAAAAAGTGCTGGAGAAACTCAGCGGGTACGCCAGCATCCATGGAGCGAAGGAAGTAGGCGACGTTTCGGGCCGAAACCCTTCTTCCGACAGTCTGTTCTTCCTTCGATCCATAGATGCTGCCGCACCCGCTGAGTTTCCCCAGGACTTTTGTCTGCAGCCAAAGGTCTATAGCCTCTTTTTACTCTGGGACTTTATTTTCACATGTTTAAATGATAATGTTTTATTTTTAATTGTCTGCTGTATGTCGTGTTTTTATCCTTTTGCGAGCAGACCGCGGAAAAGGTCCTGTATCCATGCTGTCTGACTATGACTCTATCACTCTCTATTTACAAAAAAAATCATAAACCAATCTGGCTCAGGCATGCCAGATTTTGTCCTAATTTCACCATTACTTGACTGTCTCACATTTGCCATTGTCTTATTTCTGTTCGTAAATTGAATCACAAGACTTTGCAGCATAGCAAATTATTTGGCCCACTCACCACGCCTCTTCAAAAAAAAGGTTAAATTAATTGTGCTCTGACACATGTTCGCGCTCCTGCAATATTCTCCCCTCAAGCATTAATACAATTTCCTTTTGAAGGTTATTATTAAATTAGCTTCTGTTATTCCATCAAATTCTGCACTGCAGTTCAGAACACTTCATGTCTAAAAAAAATGTCTCATCTCTCCAATGGCTTATTTGCTCTTTACATTGGATCTGAGGCCTTTGGTTACTTGCCTTTCTGCCATTGAGACATTTTTTCTTCTGACAAAAACTTTGATTGCTTGGATGTTATGGGATAGAATATTAATGCATTTGTATATTTTCCATTCTGAAAGATGACCCAGAGTTATTTTCCTCATCTATTTCTATGCAGGACGGTAGTTGGTTAATGTCAACACAAGCCATTTGCTTTGTAATTAGCCATCACAAAACATTCAGAGAAAGGTTCACTATAATCCTTCAATTTTCCTTTTCTGTATGGCAGAAAATTGTATTTGTAGAGAGTAACATAGAAACATAGAAAATAGGTGCAGGAGGAGGCCATTTGAGCCAGCACCGCCATTCATTGTGATGCTAGAGTGTGAATGCTAGAGTCAGTTATTAAAGATGGGATGGCAGCACATTTGGAAAGCGGTGAAATCATTGGGCAAAGTCAGCATGGATTTATGAAAGGTAAATCATGTCTGACGAATCTTATAGAATTTTTTGAGGATGTAACTAGTAGAGTGGATAAGGGAGAACATGTGGATGTGTTATATCTGGACTTTCAGAAGGCTTTCAACAAGGTCCCACATAAGAGATTAGCATACAAACTTAAAGCACACGGTATTGGTGGTTCAGTACTGATGTGAATAGAGAACTGGCTGGCAGACAGGAAGCAAAGAGTAGGAGTAAACGGGTCCTTTTCAGAATGGCAGGCAGTGACTAGTGGGGTACCGCAAGGCTCAGTGCTGGGACCCCAGCTATTTACAATATATATTAAAGATCTGGATGAGGGAATTGAATGCAACATCTCCAAGTTTGCATATGACACGAAGCTGGGGGGCAGTGTTATCTGTGAGGAGGATGCTAGGAGGCTGCAAAGTGACTTGGATAGGTTGGGTGAGTGGGCAAATGCATGGCAGATGCAGTATAAATGTGAGGTTATCCACTTTGGCGGCAAAAACAGGAGGGTAGATTATTATCTGAATGGTGGCCAATTCGGAAAAGGGGAGATGCAATGAGACCTGGGTGTCATGGTACACCAGTCAATGAAAGTAGGCATGCAGGTGCAGCAGGCTGTGAAGAAAGCGAACGGTATGTTGGCATTCATAGCAAAAGGATTTGAGTACAAGAGCTTGGAGGTTCTACTGCAGTTGTACAGCATCTTGGTAAGGCCACACCTGGAGTATTGCGTACAGTTTTGGTCTCCTAATCTGAGGATAGACATTCTTGACATAGAGGGAGTACAGAGAAGGTTCACCAGATTGATTCCTGGGATGGCAGGACTTCCATATGAAGAAAGACTGGATAGACTTGGCTTGTACTCGCTGGAATTTAGGAGATTGAGGGGGGATCTTATAGAGGCTTACAAAATTCTTAAGGGGTTGGACAGGCTAGATGCAGGAAGATTGTTCCCGATGTTGGGGAAGTCCAGAACAAGGGGTCACAGTTTAAGGATAAGGGGGAAGTCTTTTAGGACCGAGATGAGAAGATCTTTTTTTCACACAGAGAGTGGTGAGTCTGTGGAATTCTCTGCCACAGAAGGTAGTTGAGGCCAGTTCATTGGCTATATTTAAGAGGGAGTTAGATGTGGCCCTTGTGGCTAAAGGGATCAGGGGGTATGGAGAGAAGGCAGGTACAGGATACTGATTTGGATGATCAGCCATGATCATATTGAATGGCGGTGCAGGCTCGAAGGGCTGAATGGCCTACTCCTGCACCCATTTTCTATGATTCTATGACTCTATGATTCTATGATTATGACTGATTGTCCCCAATCAATAACCCGTGCCTGCCTTCTCCCCATATCCCTTGAGTCCACTTGCCCCTAGAGCTCTATCTAACTGCAGTTCTGATGTAGTAAATAGTTTTCTCAGGACAGCACGATCATTTTGTCAGAGCAAAACAAACTTGGACTTATGTAACAATTTGCCAAAATGGAGAAAAATTGGGAGATGTGACAAAAGTAATTCCAGAGCTGAAGGCAATGGTGGAGCAAAGAAACTGTAAATCGGGACTCCACAGGAATCCAGACTCCAAGAAGGCAGAGTTGTCAGAGGTCCTAGAAGTAAGAGTGAGGTACAGGGTTAGCGCATATAAAGCCATAGACCAATGTGGACAAAGGGAGAATTTTATAATTAAAGCATTGATTTACCAATATCAAACCATAAGGGCAGCATGGTGGTGTAGCGGTAAAACTATTGCTTAACAGTGCCAGAGACCCTGGTTCGAACCTGACTATGGGTGCTTGACTGCACGGAGTTTGTTCGTTCTCCCCGTGACCTGCGTGGGTTTTCTCTGAGATCTTCGGTTTCCTCACACACTCCAAAGATGTACAGGTTTGCAAATTAATTGGCTTGGTATAAATGTAAAATTGCTCCTAGTGTGTGTAGGGTAGGGTTAATGTGTGGGGATTTCTGGTCAGTGGGTACTTGGTGGGTCGAAGGGATTACTTCCACACTGTATCTGTAAACTAAGCTAAGCTAAGCTAAACTAAATATGTCCGGGTGGAACAGGGGATGATGGGCAAGTGAAGTGGTACTAGTGTAAGCAGACAGTTTTTAAATATAAGCCAGTAGTTTGCATTCATACCATTGTCAAGACTGACAGTGAGTGGGGAAAAATGCAGTTCAAGTTCGATCCAGTTCCCTCTGTCAACTTTCTAAAGCATTTTTGCAGAAAAACACCACAGCTGGACAATACCAGAGCTACTGTCTTAGGCTTAAGAAGGGAAATTAACAGTTTAAATTGGTGACTTTGTATACTTGGATCCTTGTGATGGTCCTGTGGCCAAACAGTCTGCCAGCATTCAGACGAAGTGGGATAACATAGATCTGGTGTGAACGGGTGATCAGTGGTCAGCATTGAGTCTGGGCTCAAGGGCCTGTTCCACGTACATCTAAACTAAACTAAATATAAAGTACTTAAAGAATGTATTCCTGCAATCTATCACCATCAAACCACTAGACTCAATGCCCCTGCTAACTTATTTTAGCATTATTGCAAACATTGTATGACAATTTGCATGATTCTATAACTTAACTGTGTTTGACTCTATGATTCTATCAGGTGGGACCAGCGAGCGTAGATGGGATGTCATGGTTGGCATGGACAAGTTGGACCGAAGGACCTGTCTCTATGCTCTATGCTTCAATGACTCTCTATGACATTTAGTGCCATTTGCACCTAGTTTGTGAAAACCAGTTCAATAGTCAAACTGTTGGCCTGGAGAAGATGGCCACATAGCCGAGCCTGATGTCTAACCTTGTGTACTGATAGCTGAATTTTTATCATTGTTATTTTTATTATTATACAATGAATTAGAGCTGGCTGCAAGATGGGGAGGTACGATTGGGGTTGGATGTAGTTAGGTAAATCTTTGAAGAGTTTTCTTATCACTATTCTGCAGTACTGGACTGCATGTGCACCACAATGCTTTGTGTTGATCATCCAATTCAATGGAAGCTGGGAACATCAACTTCTTGAGCTACACTACTCACTGCCTTAACTAACTGAGGCATCAGTAGACTCTTTTATCCAGAAAACATTAATGCAGCTGGTATGAAGCTCAACTATGGCTGCATTAAAATTAAACCAACAGAGAAATTAATGTCCTAATCCCAATAAGGAGTCAGCATTTTTCAAGGATGTTAGCCATGGATCAATGGGTCGTGCCTCCTTGTCCTGGGACCAGAGGGTCATGGGTTCAAACCCCTCGCTGTTTGCCAGTCTAAGTGACTGCTGCGTTCTCAGAGATCCCAAAACTCAATGAGATGTTTAACAAAAGTTGTGCTTAGTTTAATTTAATGTCATGTTCACTAAAGTACAGTGAAAAGCATTTATTGTATTCTCTGCCAGATAGATGTGATGGACCCTTTTTGACTATTTTGAACAAGGTCATGAGAATTGTCTCCAGTATTTTGATCTTTCAACTAACATCACTAAAATACATTACCTCGGCTTACTAATATTGCTCTTTGAAGAATCTTGCTAAGTTTAAATTGGCTTTGCATTTCTTAAAAATGTACATTGATGGAGTAATTGCATTATATATTATACAGTATCTATATTATATATTATATCACTTATTAATATTATATAGTAATATTATACATATATTATATTATAGTGTTATACATTATATATTTTACAGTGATTCCTGGAATAAATATATTATAGATAACTTTGGACATCCAAAGTAATTTTATTTAATATGTTTAGAGGTCCTAGAATGTGTCATGGATTTGCGAGTTCATTTATTTACTTTTAATAGAGATGTTTATTGAATCTAATCAGTTTGTAAGTTTACTCAGAACTGCACATGCTAACTGTGCATATAAAGATATTTGGGCAGCCTCAAGGGATGGGTATTTGCACATGAAAATTCATATAAACATGTACATTTGTGCATGCATGTCAAAGTATATGCTTGTCATGCTAGATAATGGGATGTCAGGACTTTCATATGAGGAAAGATTGGATAGACTCGGCTTGTACTCGCTGGAATTTAGAAGATTGAGGGGGGATCTTATAGAAACTTACAAAATTCTTAAGGGGTTGGACAAGCTAGATGCTGGAAGATTGTTCCCGATGTTGGGGGAGTCCAGAACAAGGGGTCACAGTCTAAGGATAAGGGGGAATTCCTTTAGGACCGAGATGAGGAAAACATTCTTTACACAGAGAGTGGTGAGTCTCTGGAATTCTCTGCCACAGAAGGTAGTTGAGGCCAGTTCATTGGCTATATTTAAGAGGGCGTTAGATGTGGCACTTGTGGCTAAAGGGATCAGGGGGTATGGAGAGAAGGCAGGTACGGGATACTGAGTTGGATGATCAGCCATGATCACATTGAATGGCGGTGCAGGCTCGAAGGGCCGAATGGCCTACTCTTGCACCTATTTTCTATGTTTCTATGTTTCTATAATAGAAAAGGAACATTTTGTCTTTTTTCTTTGAAAATGGCACGGCCAGTATTCTATAACGTGCAGATTCTAAAGACTAACATTGCAGAAAACAGGAAGGTTAGTCTTTGTTGAATGCTTTTAGCACAGCTAACCGCTAATTGTAGAATTCAAATAAATCATCCCAAAGAATTGTTGCACTAAGGAAGAGGCCATTCAGCCCATCAACCTATCCCAGGTTCTAGTAGAGCAAGATCCATTCACTAATTATTGTCCCATAGCCCAACAAATCATTCTTTCTCGCCAACTTCCTCTCTATTTTACCTTGTTTTTTTTCTATTATTTTGGGCCATTTTGCCCATGGAGTCCAAACAGGGTCTCAGAGCAATCTACTAATCTGCATTCTATTTGTAATCTATTCTCTTGCACTTTTTAATTAACACCAATAATTCTCCCACAACCACAAATTATCCCACAAACACTGAACTTTGTACATTTTCCCTGTGACCGCGTGGATTTCCTTTGAGAAATTCCTCCCACATCCCAAAGATGTGTGGGTTTGCAGCTTAATTGGCCGCTGTAAGATTGCCCCAAATGTGCAGGGAGTGGATGAGGAAGTAGGATATCATCGAACTGATGTAAACGGGTGTTTGACGGTTGGTATGGAATCAATCGGATGAAGCGCCCATTTCCATGGTGTATCTCTAAACTAACTAAACCACCCACACCAGCAGTAATTTTTCACACCTAATTAATCCAACAATCAACATATCTTTGGGATTTAACAATTCCGCCTTGAAGGAACTAATTGTTGCCACTCATGCAGTCAGTGAAATGCAGGTCTCTGTATATGTGACAGAAAGCCATCACATCTTTACTACAAAATGTCAATTCAATCCTGCTTGGTCCTTGAAATATCCTTTAACTGGAAGAAGTTCCCTCTGTCCATCAATTCCAAACCAATCTGCCTCCCCACAGTACCACACCAAGGTTTTTTTACCCCACTCTTCCGATCCTTACCTAACAGTTTGCTGAGCTCCGTATTCTGAAGGTTGGGGTTCTGCAGAGATAACCTCTTCCGCTCATCTTTTGCCCACACCATGAAGGCATTCATTGGCCGGGGAATTCGGCTTATGGCTATATGGGTCCTGCAATCTCTCGGCTGGTCAAGTGTCTTCGGGGCATTCATGTAGAAAGCACCGGTGTTGGCGTAGTCTGTAGCAGCAGCCTTCATTCTTGCTGTCACACTGCGGGATGGCCGCACTCTCACTTCTCATGTGAGCAGAGAAATCATCCAGAGGCCAAGACTGGAGTTTTTATAAGGTTCCCCTTTGAACGGGCTCCTCCTATGTTACATGCAACCCAATCCGCCTATAGCATGTTGACATAAACAAAAAAGGTCTTGAAGAACCTATTTGGAGATTTGCTAATTAGTCCATTGAACCAATATTCTCATGCAAATTTGCATAGAATCATTGTCAAACGTCACTTCAATTCAAAGTGCCCATGATAAATATATTGAGAGGTAGTTAAGAAAGACATTTGAAAGGCAGGCACTCTCAAAGTAGAGGATTTCTGGCTAGAATGATGTTGAATTTAACAAATTTGCATGTCAAATTAGCAGAATTTTTCTCATGGCTCTGTGCCCACGTTTATGCAGAAAGACCAGCCCACAATGGAGCTGTGATCTTCCACTTAATGTCCATTCAATGAAGGGATTGCATGTGCAAGATTGGAGTGCGAACAAGCACGCACGAGCAACCTGGTGTCCTGTGACCAGCTGAGCATCTGAGATGTCAAGTCAGAGTGAGGTGGGAAGAGTTACAATTTAGCTTTAAAACGCGAGGAACTACAGCCATTCTCCACTTCAACACTGTCACAGTGTCAACAACTGGAGAGCCGACCAGAACTACTATCTACCTCGTTGGAGACCCTTGGGCTAGCTTTCATCGGACCTTACTGGCTTTATCTTAAACTAAACGTTATTCCCTTTATCATTTACCTGTACACTGTGGATTGCTCGATTGTAATCATGTATTGTCTTTCCGCTGACTGGTTAGCATGCAACAAAAGCTTTTCACTGTACCTCAGCACACGTGACAATAAACAAAACAGAACCAAACTAAACTAAACTAAACTAAACTAAACTAAACTAAACTAAACTAAAATCATCTCTGAAGTCACCCCATCAAAAGTCTGCTCACCCACCACACCACCTCCAGGTCCCTCAGATCGGCTGACTTGGGGGTTACTGAACATCCCGCGGTCTAGGCATAAGCTCAGGGGCGACCGCGCCTTTGCGGTTGCAACTCCTAGACTGTGGAACAGCATCCCTCTTCCCATCAGAACTGCCTCCCCCCCCCCCCCCCCCCCCCCGTCGACTCCTTTAAGTCGAGACTTAAAACTCATCTCTACTCTCAAACCTTTCTTGACGTCCTCTGAGGGAGGGCTATATATATGTATTTATGTATGTACTTAATCTATGAACCACTGTTATGCAACGTTAGTACCTCCACCAATGTTAAGCACTTTGGCCAACGAGAGTTGTTTTTTAAATGTTGCTCTAGAAATAAAAGTGACTTGACTTGACTTGACTAGTAGAGCACCACAGGGGGAGGATCAGTACGAGTGTCTTGTCTCATGGCTGCTCAGGTAGAACATGGGTATTCAGGAGCAGCTAACAAGGCTGAGTGTACCACTGCTGTCTTATGTGATGGCAAAGACCCTGATTTACAGGCTATTTCTGGGACAACATTTGGAGATGGACATCAAATGTGCGGGTTTGTAGGTTAATTGGCATTTGTAAAAAATTGCCCCTAGTGAATAGAGAGTGGATGAGAAAGTGAGGTACCAGGTACCAGAACTAATATGAACGGGTGATCGATGGGAGATATGGACACAATGGGCTGAAGGACCCGTTTCCATGATGTATTTCTAAACTAAGAACTACGACTCCTAAACCCTTTAGTATCTCCATGGTTCCCAGCTTCTGAAAACAATTGCTGAACTTTCTTTCTTGAATCCAGAATGGTTTATCTTACACTTCCTTGTTTCCTCATTTTATCTGCCGCCATCCTATAATTAATTCTATAAATCAGTTTTTATTGATCATGCCGCATAAAATCACCAAATTTCTATCTCTTTTATTTGGGTTGATGACATTGTGAACACCTATGGCCCAATAAATCATTGGGAACTACAAAAAAAAATCACAGCTGCTAATCAGAGAAGACACCCATAGTGTCTATACACATAGTTTTTTATCGTCTTTTATTGATTGGATAGCATGCAAACAAAAGCCTTTCACTGTATCTTGGTCCACGTGACAGAAATAAATGAGACTAAACTAGGGTACATAGAAGCAATGTACACATAGCACTGTAGAGTTGCTGCTTTACAGCGCCATGGACCTACAATACAATAGAACTTTATTTATCCTAGGAGGGAAATTGGTCTATCACGGTCGATCACGGTGGTCACGGTGGCGCAGTGGTAGAGTTGCTCCCTAACAGCGAATGCATCGCCGGAGACCCAGGTTCGATCCCGACTACGGGTGCTGTCTGTATGGAGTTTGTACGTTCTCCCCGTGACCAACGTGCGTTTTCTCCGAGATCTTTGGTTTCCTCCCACGCTCAAAAGATGTACAGGTTTGTAGGTTAATTGGCTTGGTAAATGTAAAAATTGTGCCTAGTGGGTGTGGGATAGTGGTAATGTGCGGGGATCGCTGGTCAGCGCGGACCTGGTGGGACGAAGGGCCTGTTTTTCCCGGGAAATGAGTGGTGGCGCCATCGAGTGTGGCAGCCTCACCAGCAGCTGTCTGTCCTTTCATTGTTTTTTTTAATTTTTAGTCAGTCTAAAAGTTTGCTTTTGGAGGTGTTTTAGTCTTTTCTATGTGGGGGTTGAGGGGGGGTTGGGGGAGGGGGAAGCCATTTTCTCAGTCACTACCTGGTCGAGGATGCGTCTTTTCTCCGAGCCGTATCTTCGCCCCCTCATCGCGGCCTACCATCTGGATTGGCGCAGCCTTTCCTGCTTTAGCGGCGGTGCAGCACTGGATACCATCGCGAAGTGGGCGATGCCTTACCGGGATCGCCGTGTTGGAGCTCTGGAGTGTTGGGCCTGTCAACTTGAACACCATGGAGCTGTGCTCTGCGGAGCTTCCAGCCTCAGGCAGCGCTGACTTTAACATCACGGAGGCCTGGGATCTTTTGCCAAGGATCGCCAGTGTTGGAGCTCCGCCCACCTCGGCCTGTGCACTTCGGGAGCCGCGGTCTCCGGCAGGAAGCGGCCGATTCGGAAACTCCAAACCGCTGAGAGTGTTCTTCCGTTCCGATGCTGGAGCTCCAATCATCCGATCATCCCGGCGATGGGACCTGAAACATCGGGCCACCGTTCTGGCGACTGCGGAGGCCTCAATAGGCCCCGACCACGTGTGTACACGAGAAAGGGGACTGAACTTTGTTGCCTTCCCTCACAGTGGGAAACGTTGATTCCACTGTGGGGGGAATGTTTTTATGTTTTATGTTAAATTCTACAGTGTTGTGTTTATTTTATTTGTGTGCTGCACGGTAATGCAAATTTCACCGCCCCAATTGGTGTATGTGACAATAAATGTCCCTTGTCCTTTCTGTGCTGTGCCTCTGAACAACAAGACACATGAAACATGAAATTAAAGTGACGAGTGGAAAGTCCCGGATTGGGGATGTGCAAAGAGTGGTGGTGGTGATGGTGGTGGGTGGGGGGGGGGAGAGAGGGGAGTCAGTCTACCCCACCACAGAAGGGGGAGGAGTTGTACAGTTTGATAGCCAAAGGGAATAAGGATCTCCTGTGGCGTTCTGTGCGGCATCTTGGTGGGACCAGTCTGTTGCTGAAGGTGCTCCTCAGCCTCCTCATGGAGGGGGTGAGCTGTATTGTCCAAGATTCTCTGTAGTTTGAGGATCATCCTCCCGTCCTAGGCCATCTCCAGTGAATCCAACTCCACCCCCAGGACCTGGTTTGATCCTGAGTACAGGTGCTGTCTGTACGGAGTTTGTACGTTCTCCCTGGATTTTCTCTGGGTGCTCCAATATTTTAGTAATACATTTTAATTGTTCCACGTGTATAGGATAGTGCTAGTGTACGGGGTGATCGCTGGACGGTACGGATTCGATGAGCCGAAGGGCTTGTTTCCACGCTGTTTCTCTAAAGTCTGAAGTAATGTCTGAAATAGCCTTTTGATAATGCCGTATAATTTAATGAGAGCTGCCCACAGTTTTAAGTAGTGAAGGAAATGGGTGCAAATTTTACAGGTCGTCATTGCGAAGGTGAAAAAGTGAGATTGATCGTGCAGAAGAAGGAGAATTGGAGGAAGTCAAGAATGACAGGATTAGAAGAAAGTGATTTGCTGGGAACAAGTCAAAAAGACAAGCTGATCATCAGTGGCCGAGAGAGAGCAGAAGGACTGCAGATCCAGGAGAGATGAAGCTGAGGACAAGTTATAGAAGATGTCAACAAAATCATTTCCGTGGATAAATGAAACAAAGATTGTGGGATTACAGGAGAAATGATAGACGATATCATTTTCTTAAGAATATAGTTTCTTCCCAGCTGTTATCAGGCAACTGAACCATCCTCTCAACAACTAGAGAGAGGTCCTGAGCTACTATCTACCTCATTCGAGACTCTTAGGCTATCTCAATTCGGACTTTAATGGGCTTTATCTTTCACTGAATGTTATTCCCTTCATCACGCACCTGTACACTGTGGATGGCTCGATTGCAATCATGTATAGTTTCTCAGCTGAATTGTTAGCACGCAACAAAAGCTTTTCACTGTACCTCGGTACCCGTGACAGTAAGCTAAACTAAACTAAACTAAACTAGATGTGACTGCATCCAAGAGACAAGGAAAATGTGGGAAATAGTTTTGTTCAAACATTAATTCCCCAAGTCCCTTAGGGTTTAACGTGGAGAAGTTTGAAGATGCACACTTTGTTAAGAGGAATAAATTATTATGTAAATGGAACGAGAGTCGAAGTGAGCAGTGCTCAGAGACACCCAAGCGCACGAGTGTATGAATCACAAAAAGTCAGTCGGCAGGTCCAACAGGTAGTTGAGAAGGCAAACAGCATGTTTGCCTAAGGGGTTGGAGTTTAACAAAAGGGAGGTTTTGTTACAGTTGAACAGGGTGTTGCTGAGGCTACTCCTGGTATTCTGTGCACAGTTTTGATCCTCTTACCTAAAATAGGACACGGTAGATTTGGAGGAAGTCCAGTGGAAATTCACTAGGCTCGTTCTTGGGATGAGACGATTGTCCGACCAGGAGAGGCTAGATGGTTTGGGTCTGTATTTCTTAGAAACATAGAAACATAGGAAATAGGTGCAGGAGGAGGCCATTCGGCCCTTCGAGCCAGCACCACCATTCAATATGATCATGGCTGATCGTCCACTATCAATAACCCGTGCCTGCCTTCTCCCCATATCCCTTGACTCCACTAGCCCCGAGAGCTCTATCCAACTCTCTCTTAAATCCATCCAGTGATTTGGCCTCCACTGCCCTCTGTGGCAGGGAATTCCATAAATTCACAACTCTCTGGGTAAAAAAGTTTTTACTCAGCTCAGTCTTAAATGACCTCCCCTTTATTCTAAGACTGTGGCCCCTGGTTCTGGAAGACTGGAATCCCACACTCTTAGAGTTTAGAAGAATGAGGGAGGACATTATTCAAATATAACAGCAGTCTTAACAGAGTGGATATTGAAGTGTTTTATAAGAATCGACCATTTAAAAATTAGGTGCACAGAAACTTCCTCTGTCAGAGTAGTGAATATCTGGAACTCCATTCCCCTGAGGATGGTGGAGACCAGATCAATGAAAATATTTCAGGTGGAGATAGTTAAATACATGAGAAATCGAGGAATACTTGGTTACGGGGAATAAGAAAAAAGTTGAGGTTAGCATAGATCAGCTATGATCATATTGAATGGTGGGGCAGGCTGGAGGGGCCGAGAGGCCGACTCTTGCTCCTATTTTCTCATGTATTGTGTTAATAAGCAATTTGGGAACACGGAGGAAGTGCTTTGTGCAGACATAGTGGGAGGACAATTCATCTGGGGGCTTTGAATGAGTGAAAGAGGACAAAGTATTTGAGGAAGGACAAGGTGGTCGGATACCTACAATAAACCAATGTGTGATGATATTAAATTTCATTCATTTGTCATGGCAATGCTCAAAGTGCAAGTGGAGTCTGTTTCGAGGAAGGGCAGCATCTATCAAGGGGAAGGGATTAGCTGTTGTGAGCCGTGTACTTGACGGTGCCAACAAGTTAATTGATCCGACCATTAAGATTGTGCATGGTAAGGGGCCTGTCCCACTTGCCGATTTTTCCGGCGACTGCCGGCGTCATATCAGTGCCGCCAAACGATTTTGAACATTTCAAAATCCAGCGGCAACAAAGAAAATGTTGTGACCCTTGAAAAAACACGGCGCGTCAATGCGTCATCATGCCGCGTCACGCCACGTCACGCCACAAATCTTTCAGTGACCTGATACGTCAGTCAATGATGCCGGCAGTCCCCGAAAAAATCGGCAGGTGGGACAGGTCCTTACGGCCGTCTTTGTCAGAAAGAACGACGACATGGGATGGAATGGGATGAATGAGAAAGGGTAAACCCAGAGATGGGTCTCCCAAAGGCTCCACCTATTCTGTAGAGCCAAGCGGAATACATGACAAAACAGAATGGGGACCATCTGCAA
This sequence comes from Raja brachyura, assembly GCA_963514005.1. Next base: position 28,660,271 of record OY740809.1, on the reverse strand, counting down.
TGCGCTAAGGAAGGGCTGTCGGCTTGATATTCAAACATAAAAGGCATTGTACACTAAACAAGAGCTTGCGATTTACTGTTTGCTCATTCTTACTCCAATGTTCTTCGAATGCACATCACAACAAGTTTGAACCTTGAACAATGGCAGGCACAAGAGATTTGGCAACAATAATCAAGGACCAAAATACTATTGAATGAAAATCTAAATTGCCTGGACATACTCAGCAGGCCAGGCTGCATCTGTGGAGCGCAAAATATTTCAGATCATTTCATCAGAAAATTGGAAATCTTAGAAATCAACATCAATATCAATATCAGTTTTATTCGTCACTTGAATTTGCCAGCAGTGAGCGGTACAATGAAAAAAGAACAAACAAAAACACAATAAAAAAATTTAACACAAACATCAACAACAGCATTCATCACTGTGGCGGAAGGCACAAAATTTGGCCAGTCCTCCTCCATTTTCCCCCGTGGTCGGGTCCTCAACCCTCCACAGTCGCCGCTGCGGGAGTCCAAATGTTCAGACAAGTCCAGATAAAGTCCAGGTAAGTCCTGAATCGGTGCTTCCCCACCGGAGACCGAGGCTTCAGGTTGGTGTGGGCCGCACGTCGAAGCTTCTAGATCGAAAAATCAAAGAAGGTTGCAAAGAAGAGCAAGAGTTGGAGAAACAGAACAGGGAACAGTACAGGAGAGGAACAGACCCTTCAGCCTGCAATGTCCGTGCAGAACATGATTGCAAGTTAAACTATTCTCCTCTGTCTGCACGTAATCCACATTCCTCCATTCCCTGCATAACCATGTGCCTGCCTCTTAAATGCCATTAATGTATTTGCCTCCACCACCGCCCCTAACAATGTACGCTGGCACACACAACCCGCTATGTAAAAAAAGTGCCCCGCACCTCCTTTAAACTGCGCCTCCCTCACCTTAAAGCCATGCCTTCTTGTCTTTGAGATTTCCACCCAGGGATAAAAGTGCTGACTGTGTAACAAATCTATGCCTCTCATAATTCTACATTATATGAGATTATCAGGTTTTCCCTTTGTTAGGTTTCCACTTAAGGGCTTGTCCCACGTAGGCTATGTTTTAGGCGACTCCAGCCGACTAGGCTGTTGCCACATGGTGTCTGGGGTGTCGTGAGTCGTCTCCTCAGTCGCCCAAAGAGTCGTAGCGTCTTTCTGGTCACCGCTGGATTTTCAACATGTTGCAACATTTTTGGAGACAGTGGGTTTGACGCCAATGAACATAGCTTGACTTCTCCTGACGTAGGTGCTGACGTAATTGTCGCCAGGTGGCGTAAGTTGTCGCTGGTGCCGACTTCTTTTGTTGTTAAAGTAACGATTCTATTTCAAATTTTATGTCGAAGGGGGGCCCGGTCGCCGTTTTTTCGGCGACCTGCTACGACTGTGACAGTCGCCCAAGTGGGGCAGGCCCATTAGCCTCGCACAACTATCAGTGTTTGTGACAGGGTAAAGACCACGAGAGACTGTGACAAAAATGGTGAGGATTGGCTGGGAGTCCTGGTAAAGGCTGGCTGATCATGGTTGATCTGTTTGGCAAGTTTTGACAAAAACAGAAGGTGCTGTGCAAAAAGCAAGAAGTGGTAGTGTACTACCTGATGACCTGAAACGTCAACTCTCTCTCCACAGATGCTCCTTGACCAGTTCTTTACCTCCTTGCATTTTCTCCATTTACTTCAAAAAATAGTGCTACGTGGGAGAAAGTGCTGAAGAGGATAGACCCAAACTCTAACAAAAATGCTGATTTGATTTAATGTTGCACTGTTGCCTCCAATGCAAATATGCTTCTTTCCTGCAATAGCATTGAAATCCACCCACCCCGACCTTTCAGCACTCATAATTCTTGTTTAGTTTAGTTTTAGTTTAGAGGAAACAGGCGTGGAAACAGGCCCTTCGGCCACCGAGTCCTTCCGATTCCAGAGATCCCTGCACTCTAGCACTATCCTACACACTAGGGACAATTTACTATTTGTACAAAACCAAATTAACCTACAAACCTTTGGAGTGAGAGATGAAACCGGAGCACCCAGAGAAAACCAACGCTGTACCAACTGCTTACAGTTAGCTTGCGTAATCAGATTCGAACCTGGGTCTCTGGCGCTGTAATGCAGCAACTCTGCCAATGTGCCACCCTCCCGCCACTTGCCTTGGGACACTTTTTACTCTTTCCCCCACCCCAACCCAAAGTCTTTTACTGCCTGAAGATGCCACGCTATTCAGTGTTGGCCATAAATTGGGCACATTTCTTGGCAAAATAAGGAATTGCCTCAAGTCAAGTCAAATTTATTCGTCACATACACATGCGGGATGTGCAGTGAAATGAAAAGTGGCCGTGCCTGCGGACTTTGTGCAAAAAACAAATAAACAAACAACCAACAAACTACAAACAGAATCAGATGTTCTTTTCCATATTAAATATTGTGGGCGGTATTGTGGTACAGTAAGTTAGTAGAGTTAGTCCCTGGTGAGATAGGAGTTTACAGTCCGAATGGCCTCTGGGAAGAAACTCCATCTCACCCTCTCCGTTCTCACAGCATGGCAACGGAGGCGTTTGCCTGACCGTAAGAGCTGGAACAGTCCGTTGCAGGGGTGGAAGGGGTCTCCCATTATCTTATTGGCTTCCCACCATCTTTCAGATACTGCCACTTAGATTCAATTAGATTGGTGTGCATGTGATCTCCCTCCCCCATTTTAGGTCCAAAAAGAACAATTATAGTTTGTACTGAACAGTATGATTCTGATCAAATACTGCACACTCTCCAAAGACTCAGAATCTTTACCAATGTGTGCAGGCTGGTGGAGATGGGGCATGTTGGTCAGCATGGCATGTTGGGCCGAAGGGCCTGCTTTTACATTGTATGACTCAATGTGATCAGAATTAGACATGATACTATACCTAAGATCAAACAGTAATCTTATATGTTTTAATATAACTTCCTTATTTTGGACTTAATGTTCTTGATAAAACAAAGCATCCTCTTGTGCCTTCCCACTATGCTGACATCTTCAAATATTTTTGCACATTATATCACATTCTTTAACTCCTGAACCCCTTTCAAAATTAACCATTGAGTTTCTATTGCTTAATATACTTCCTTCCATAGTCCATTCTTTCATACTACCCTGTCTATATTTTACATGCCACAGATCCACCTGATTCATCCATATATCTTTAAGGGCCTGTCCTACAAGCATGCAACTCTATGCGATGAACGCGATCAAACTAGAAGCGGGGGCTGCGTGGAGGTCGGGTGATCCCCTGTACAGGGCCGTTCCCACCAGCATGCGCCTGCAAATACCAACAACCAAACCGGCAGTAGGGGCCGCGCGGAGGTCGGGTGAGTGGCGCAACGCGGCGCAAAGTGAGCGAACTTGGAGCGAAGTCTAAGGTAAGTTCGCTAGGACAGAGAGGGCCACACAGAGAGGGGCACAGAGGCACACACACACAGAGGGCCACGGAGACACACACATAGAGGGTCACGGAGGCACCTACAGATAGGTTCACGGAGGCACGATGTCGGGGCGGTGTGTAATGCGTCGAGGTGACTGCGAGCCGACAAGCCGTTGCCGCGCACGGTGTCGGGACGAACTCGGGAAGAACTCCGCACAATTCCGCACGGCTCCGGCGATCGAAGTGGGACCGGCCCCGCGACGTCGGACGGCTCAAGCGACCACGTTAGGTCGCGCTAATCGCATAGAGTTGCATGCTTGTGGGACAGGCCCTTTACTTGGAATGGTGCCAAGTGCAAAAGTAAAAACTTTCTTTGATCTAACTGATTTGTTTAAGCCATTATTCAATTCCTGCCGCAGTTCTAACGCGCTGAATGTGGACCCTTTCATACTTTCACACAGTCTCTGCTCTAATTCGCAGAGCTCTTCAGAAAATAGGCAAATATTTAAAGAGCCATTGTTGAAATCTAGTTCAAGATCAGTTCAAAGTGATCTAAGGGACACACACAAAAAAAATTGCCTGCATGTTTACCATTATGGATATGTGCATCTGTACAAACCTGTTGGACTACCAAATACAAAACATGGAGAGATGAATTGTGGGAATAGGGAAATAAGAAGTAATCATTTGATGCATTTGGTTTAAGATTTAAGAAAGACCACCAACATTTATGAAGAGAAAGATCATATAAATTATGAGCACTAATTGTCAATGAGAGTTTTGTTATGATTTTTTAGAGATTCGGCATGGAAACAGGCCCTTCAGCCCAACAAGCCCATGCCAGCCATTGATCATCCATTCACACTAGTTCCATGTTATGTATTTGTACTTGTGAAAATGTAAGCCTATTAGTATATTCATACTAATTCATACAAGCGAATGGTATGTTAGCTTTCATAGCAAAAGGATTTGAGTACAGGAGCAGGGAGGTTCTACTTCAGTTGTATAGGGTCTTGGTGAGACCACACCTGGAGTATTGCGTACAGTTCTGGTCTCCAAATCTGAGGAAGGACATTATTGCCATAGAGGGAATGCAGAGAATGTTCACCTGACTGATTCCTGGGATGTCAGGACTGGAAAGACTGGATAGACTCGGTTTATACTCTCTAGAATTTAGGAGATTGAGAGGGGATCTTATAGAAACTTACAAAATTCTTAAGGGGTTGGACAGGCTAGATGCAGGAAGATTGTTCCCGATGTTGGGGAGGTCCAGGACAAGGGGTCACAGCTTAAGGATAAGGGGGAAATCCTTTAGGACCGAGATGAGAAGGACTTTTTTCACACAGAGAGTGGTGGGTCTCTGGAACTCTCTGCCACAGAGGGTAGTTGAGGCCAGGTCATTGGCTATATTTAAGAGGGAGTTAGATGTGGCCCTTGTGGCTAAGGGGATCAGAGGGTATGGAGAGAAGGCAGGTACGGGATACTGAGTTGGAGGATCAGCCATGATCATATTGAATGGCGGTGCAGGCTCGAAGGGCCGAATGACCTACTCCTGCACCTAATTTCTATGCTTCAATGCTTCTATGTTATCCCACTCTCTACTCCGCTCCCTACACACTAGGGGCAATTTACAGAGGCCAGTTAGCCTACAAACCAGCACGTCTTTGGGATGTGGGAGGAAACTGGAGCACATGGAGGAAAGCCACTCTCAGTTCAAGAGAATCGCCTGGCTACAGAACTTGCGTGCTACTCTCCCAACTCACAGAGGGCTGGTCTTCACACAAAACCGATGTCTTGTGTGTCCTCCGGGATTGATACGAAAGATTCCATGGTATTATCTTTGAGAGCATAGGAATCCTGACCATTTTATTTATCACGAGCTGAAGTACAATAGCAGGCCTTTTGATCACAATGCTGATTTTTGAGATCTGGTTGTGTGCAAATAGCTGCCATGGTTTTTTCACTTTAGAACAGTGATTACAGGTCAAGGGCATTTGAGTGACCCTGAAACGTTTTGGAATAGACAATAGACAATAGACAATAGACGCAGGAGTAGGCCATTCAGCCCTGTGAGCCAGCACCACCATTCAATATGATCATGGCTGATCATCCCCAATCAGTACCCCATTCCTGCCTTCTCCCCATATCCCCGGACTCTGCTATCTTTAAGAGCCCTATCATCATCTGAGTCATTAAAGGCATCACTTTTTTAATATTTTTTAAGCAAATTTTTCCTTAACACTGGCTCTTTTCTAGGGTGGGACTAGGGCCTATAACTGGCAGGCTGAGTTTGGCCCATCACAACACCAGAGACGCGGGATCGATCCTGACCTTGGGTGCTGTCTGCATGAAGTTTGAACGTTCTCCTTGGAGCAGCGGTTTTCCTTTGGGTGCTCTGGTTTAATCCCACATCCCAAAGACATGCGGGTTTGTAGGTTGATTGTAAATCGTTCCATAATGTGAAGGGTGCGGATGGGAAAGTGGGATAGCATAGACCTAGTATCAATGGGTAGACATAAAATGCTGGAGCAACTCAGTGGGCCAGGCAGCATCTCTGGAGAGAAGAAATGGGTGACATTTCGGGTCGGGACCCTTCCTCAGAAACGTCACCCACCCCTTCTCTCCAGAGATGCTGCCTGACCCGCTGTGTTACTCCAGCATTTTGTCTCTACCTTCGGTGTAAACTAGCATCTGCAGTTCCTTCCTATACAGTACAATTTATTTGTTGTCATTTGAACCTCATTGAGGTTCAAACAAAATTTGGTTTCTGCAAACAAAAAGAACCAAGACACAACACAATTTACACAAACATCCATCACAGTGAATCTCCTTCTCACTGTGATGGAAGGCAAAGTCTTATCTCTCCCCTGCACTCCCCATTCTCCTCCCGATGTCAAAGTCAAAGCCCCCGGCGGGCGATGGTAAATTAGTCCCGTGGCCATTAAGGCTACGCCGGGCGATGCAAGGCCGCGCTCCGGGTCTTGATGTTGAAGCCACCGGTGGGCGCTAGCAAGTCCCGCGGCCATTAAAGCCGCGCCGGGCGATGTAAGGCCCCGCTCCAGGTCATTTTCAACCCCGCAACTCGGGCGGGAAAAGTTGCCGTTGCGGGAGTTCCGAAAAACGGGCTCCCACCAGGGACCCGTGAGCTCCCGATGTCACCGTCCACCGGACCCGTGGATGGAGCCTCCGAATCCCCGGTGTCGGGCCGCAGCAGCGCGCCACCACAGCTCCTCCCGTTCCTAAGCCGATGTGAATGGGTGATTGATGATCGCTGTGGACTCAGGGGGCCGAAAGGCTTGCTTCTATGCCGTATCTCCAAACTGAACTAAAGTATTGCCCACTAAACCAAAGGCAGAAACTTTTTTCCATTAAATTAACAAGTGCTTGGATTTGATTTTTATCAGAGAATAAAATGATGCAAATTAGAACGTGGGAGTTGGTGAGATAAATCAAATTGTATGCAAATCTCTAATTGATCAAGCTGGATAGAAGAATCACAGAATTATTACAGTATAGAAAAAGGCAATTCATCTATATGCTCTAGCTTTGTAAAATTGCTATCCTTTAGTGCCACTGAATCCACGCCGACCATCGATCACCCACTTACACTAGTTCCATATTTTTGCATCCACTCCCCCCTACACATTATGTTAATTTGTTACCTATGCATGATTAAATGATTAAACCTTCCCTCATGTCTTGTATTACACTGTCCGGGGCACACTACTATAGAGGAGCGTAATACAGACACAGGCTGGAAATTGTGGTTCAGTGTTCTTCGTCTTCTTGCATATGGCGTGCAGAGCCTAAAGTTGTAGGACAACTTGTTCTATTTGATCTTATTTGATTGTGCACGCTGGGTTGATTGTATTCGTCGAAACAGGGCGGACCACGTGAAGGTTGCAATCTCCCACTCCGTTCAATGTTCCATATCAGGATACTGTTGGTCAGTACCTAGCTTAGGCATGGTAGCTACTGCTGCCTGTATGTGTGTCTGACTGGGAGCGCGTGTGTTTTTGCGCGCGTATATCTGCGTGTTTGTATATATATGTGTGCGTGTGTATATATATGTGTTTACAAGTGTGTGTCTGTGTGTGTGTCAGACTGTGTGTGTCTATGTTTGTGTGTGTGTCTACACATCTATGTTTGCCCATTTGTGTGTTTAGGTGCGTATAAGTTTGTGGGTTGTTTATGTGTGTGTTTGTGAGAGTGTGTGTATGTGTGTGTTTGTTAGTGTGTGTGTGTATGTGTTTGCATGTGTGGGAATGTGTTTATGTTGATTTCACCATTATGTGACAGCTTGCCAGCGATTGCAGAGCTTGGATGTGTAAACCAATCAACCACTCCCCCCACCCCCGTAACACACATTCAGTGTCCCGTTATTGATGGTCTGGGAGTGTCCTGCTATGTGCTTTCATGATAGTGATTACCAATCCCGGCACATTAAGGGACAGAAGTTTAGGGGTAACATGAGGGGGGACTTATTTACTCAGAGAGTGGTGGCTGTGTGGAATGATCTTCCAGCAGAAGTGGTGGAGGCAGGATCGATTTCAACATTTAAAAGTAAAGTGGATAGGTATATGGACGGGAAGGGAATGGAGGGGTATGGTCTGAGTGCAGGTAGATAGGACTAGGGGAAAATAAATGGTCGGCATGGACTGGAAGGGCCGAGAAGGCCTGTTTCCATGCTGTAATTGTTATATGGTTATATGGTTATTAAGGAGTCACAGTATCTTAGCATTCTGCTGGAAGTGGTCCTCAGTACTGGATGCTAGTTCAGCAGAGAGCACTGAGGACTGACACAGGTTTATTTTGGCTCTTTCACTGTACCTTGGTACACGAGGCATTCAACTAAAGTGAACAGAACTGGCAGAACATCCTTTGTCACTGCTGGTACATCAATAGGCATCCTCTGTGCAAGAGCTGAAGGCATGTGAATGCAGCAGTGACAAGATGCTGAAGGCCATCCGTCGCTGAAGAACATAAAGATAGACACAAAATGCTTGAGTAACTCAATGGGCCAGGCAGCATCTCTGACTGCAGTCAGAAGAACCCTCGACCCGAAACGTCACCCACTCCTCCTCTCCAGAGATGCTCCAGAATTACTCCAGCATTTTGTGTCTATCTTTGGTTTAAACCAGCATCTACAATTCCTTCCTACACACTAAAGAATGTAATCCAGTTCGACTCTGCTGAGGATCTCAATGAGTTTCGATGTAACGCAGTCACCGCTGGCCTTGCCCTGAGTTGCCATGCAAGGTATACATCACACTGAGCTGCCCGCCAATAGCGTTTAACAGGGGGCAGCACAGTGGTGCAGCAGGTAGAGCTGCTGCCTCACAGCACCAGATACACAGGTTCAATCCTGACCTCAAGTGCTGTCTGAGTGGAGTTTGCACGTTCACCCTCCTACACCCCAAAGACATGCAGTTTTGTATGTTAATTAACCTCTGTAAATGTTTCCCATTGTGTAGCGAGTGGATAAGTAACGTGGGAAAAGATGGAACTAGTGCGAATAGGTGATCAATGGGCAGCATTGACTTGGTGGGCCAAAGGGCCTGTTTCCATGCTTTCAACTAAACTCAAGTTTGAGTAAATTGTGCTTACTATTACAACTGAATCTCTTTTGGATGTCCATTATGGCAACACACGTCTTAGTTCCTTTTGCAATTGATGAACTGTGAGCCTCCCACTTTCAAGACCGCTATGGAATTTGCAGATAGTGGAATCGTGAGCAAAAAACCAAAAGTGCTGCAGGAATTCAATGGGCCAGACAGCATCTATGGAGGGAAATAGGTAGATGGCATAGAAACGTAGAACATGAAAAAATAGGTGCAGGATGTACTTGTTACGTTCTCAAAACATTCCAGGAGATTTGTCAAGCATGATTTCCCCTTCGTAAATCCATGCTGACTTGGACAGATCCTGCTACTGCAACCAAATGCATCTTTGATAATCGATTCCAGCATCTTCCCCACCACCGATGTCAAGCTAACTGTCCTATAATTCCCTGCTTTTATTGTCAGATGCTCCAAACAGAACAATGAAATTCTAACTTGCAACTGCATAACGCAATTTATAAACAGAGTATTCTGTAAACAATATAATATATGAACAGAAGTTCAGTATACACATACACACACATATACACACACACACATACATAAGCATATCCAAGTATGTGTGTGTGTACATACATGCACATACATACACACATATAAACAAATCGTATATAATTCTCTAATTTTAGTAATTTAATCTCATACTCCCCTTCCCTCCTTGCCCCCTTGTTCTCCTGGGTCGTTTTTACCAATTCCACAGTTCTCCACATTGTTTCTCTTGAGATCACAACTTCTTTAGCCAACATTGGTCTTACTAGGTAGCACATTGCATGAGATCATTTGTGGCTGGCCCTGATTGCTGTTGGGTTTTTTTCCCGCCTCCGGCTTTTCACCCTCCCCCCCCACCCCCGCCGCCCCGTAATTTTAATCTGAAGAAGGGTCCCAACCGGAAACGTCACCCATTCATGTTCTCCAGAGATGTTGCCTGACCGTCTGAGTTACTTCAGCACTTTGTGTCTATATTTGGTGTAAGCAAGTACCTGCAGTTCCTTGGTTCTGCTTAACTTAAATGACGAATGGTTAAAATCTTGAAAGCACTGACTGAAGATAGACACAAAATGCTGGATTAACTCAGCGTGTCCGGCAGCATTTCTGGAGAGAAGGAATGGGTGACGCATCGGGTCGAGACCCTTCTTCAGGTTCTGTCTGGTGTAGTCGCGGAGGCAGACTCAATTGTAGTGCCCCTTTTAACGGGAGAAGTAGTGGGGAGGAACTAAATTGCAGGACCATGGATGAGGGGGACTCAGTTGGCGTCTTTTGTCATGCAACCATTGCATGCATCGTGAGAATTAATCTGCGCTCATGGCAACACTTTGCACAAAACTATAAGCAAGCTGGCGAGAGGACAAAGGAAGGGCAGAGAATTTGAATGCCGATGTTTGCGTTCTGCATCACTTGAAAACTGATTCAGAAAGAACCCTGTTTGAGTGGCTGACTAACACTTGGAACAATTGACAGCGAAAACCTGTTGACTCATTGTGTCACGCTGGTATGCATTATCCCTCCCATATTTGTACAGTTTTAAACTTGAAATTTGTTTTGGCTGTTGACACTGGGAATCAGAGAGTAAATGTAACATCGGAAAACCAAGCCAACCAAATCAAGAACCATGAAGACCAATTTGCCCCACCGTTCTTTTGAGGTGGGTAGGACTTGCAGGGGCAGTCTATGAACAATTTCAATTCAACTCATGGGGCTCAGTTCCTAAGACCCCAAGGTTAAATGTTACTGTCGATGAGGGTTGGAACATTGCGATTGAGAGGAGGCGTGAGAGCTCTGAGCCATAATGCCCAGGGCTGATTCAGAGACTCCCTAGAATTACACTCAGCACGCACTGTCTGCGTCAGCCTTTGTTCCCCGAAGAGCAACACCGGCTTCTCGTTTACGAAAGAACTGAATGTGCTGGAAAAACACGGCAGGTCAAGCAGCATCTTTGGAGAGAGAAATAGTAAGATTACACGAGAACTTACCAGTTTGAGGTTTGATCCTTATTTTATGAGGAGTTACGATGAGGGATTTTGTGAAGACCCCGCCAGCACACATGCGCGACATTCTTCAAAGCAGCGGTGTGGAATCACAGATAACAACAAAGACTGAAGATAGTAAGATTTATGAGACTCTATATACCAGTTGACCTTATGATAGAGGGTTGGGAGCGGAAGGCACGAAATCCCTCATCGTAACTCCTCATAAAATAAAATAAAACTTACCTCAAACTGGTAAGTTCTCGTTTCATCTTAGTATTTTACTTCGCAGTCACGTGAGTGACTTTGTGAAGATTTCAAAGCTCTGTGATTTCATGCCCTGGACCACGTCCATGCTCACACACTGCCGTAATTACTGATGGAGGAAGTATGTTAACGTATTTCAGACTTGAACAAGTTGAAAAATAATAACATATTTATTAATACAAACCCTTCACTCGGGGATAAACGTTTTTAGGGTTTTAGAGTTTTTAACACTTAAAACTGACTCCGCAGGCATTGCGGGAGTGGCCACAGGTTTATTATAAAACCGCTCAAAAGTAGCTTCACTGGCCCAGCCCACTTTTGCGAGGACATGATCCATGGGTACCTCCATGGTCCTCGCCGCTGATGTGGAGGCAGCCCTGGTAGAATGAGATTTTAAAATGTTAGTGTCTATACCTGCTGCATCCAATACCACCCTGAGCCACCTGGAGATAGTCTGCACCGTCACCCTGTGATGTGGGTTCATATGGCTGATCAACAGACCCGTCTCCATATTCCTGATGGTATGTGCGACATTAATATAATGTTGGATATGGGTGGCTATACAGAGTCTTTCATCAACGGGGTATGCTGGGAATTCCAATTTTAGTCCTCTAGACCCAGGTCTGTGCTGCTTAAGCAACTCATCGATAAAGAAAGTCACTTTATTAGGTGTCGAGACCATTCTATCCAGTTTTAGTTTCTGAAGAGTCTGGACCCGTTGTGCTGTGGTCAGTGCCATTAACATCACCATTTTGAAGGTGAGTTTGTCCAGAGGTAATCCTGTTATAGGCGACCAGCTCCTGAGTAGGGTCAACACCACCCCTATATCCCAGGTGATCTTATATCGTGTTCGAGGAGGGTTAGAATTAAATATACCCCTCATTAGTTTGGATACCAGCTGGTGAGATCCCACTCCAATATTGAGATAGGATGACAGCGCACTCCTTGCACTGTTTATGGCACTGTAACTGAGGCCCTCATCATGATGAAGGCCCGCGAGGAATTCCAGCACATTGGAGATTGTTGCAGAGTTGTAGGTGGTCTTGGTCCGACTACAGAAGGCCTCCCATTTCTTGATGTGGGTGAGGTACTGCTTCCTTGTGGACTCTCTGCACGATGCTGTTATGATGTCCATAGTTCTGGATGACAGCCAAATTCCAGTATTGGTCTCCTCAGAACCTGCAAGACAACAGGTTCAGATGACCATGGCATGGATGATATTCCCCTGTTATGGGATTGGTCACCAAATTCGGGCATTTGGTAACCTGTGACCATGGTTCCTTTATCACGTTGAGGACCACCGGGTACCATGGTTGTGTGGGCCAGTCGAGTATTATCAGTATACCTGCTGCAGAATCTAGTTGTATTTTCTGCAATACCCGACTGATGAGGCAGAATGGGGGAAATGCGTAGAAAAACCATTTCCCCCAATGTAGCGAGAATGCGTCCATCGCCACTGCCCCAGGATCTGGTTCCCAAGAGACATATGTTGGTATCTGATGGTTCAACCTGGACGCAAAGAGGTCGATATCTGGTGCAAATATTTGGGGGTTCAACATCCACTCGATGTTCTAATTAAATACTCGTGACCTGGTGTCCGCCACTGTATTGAGCTTACCCGGAAGGTACGTAGCTGATATCCAAATATTTATTTCAATACACCAGAGCCAGATTAAATATGCCAATTCATCACAAGATATTGACTTGATACCACACTTATGGTTCAAATATGCCACCTCAGTGGTATTATCTATTTGAAGACAGATGTGCGTATGATGCAGATTGGTGCAGTAAGCCCGCAGCCCGTGAAATGCTCCCAGCATTTCCAAATAGTTTATACCTTGTGATTGAAGAAGAGTAGACTTATGCAAATCCCATCTGCCGCCACAACTTGAAGTAGTGTCGGTAACTCCTCAGCCTTGGGTGCTTGTGTCGGTTTGTAACACGACTGATGGGTTTAATATAATGATGGGTTTAAAACAATCACAAACATTGCTGATCCACCATTGTAGCTCAATTTGCGCCTTGTTTGGCAGCTGCATAGGCCTGTCAAAATGTCCAGCATTTGCTTTTAATGCTAAGATTTTTGCTCTTTGCAAGTTTTGATAGTGTAATGGGCCAAATTGTGCAGCTGGAAATGTAGCTACAAGCTTTCCAATTACCTTAGCAGCATGTCTAATAGTCAGTTTCCTGGCGCAAGCAAGGCTGTTACATGCATCTATTATGTCTGTTGCTTTGCTCCCTGGGATAGTGACAATCATATGATTGGTGTTAATTGTGAATCCCAGATAGTCCATAACCACAGAAGGGTCGAACTTAGATTTGTCTGGATGGATGACAAATCCTAGTTTCTCGAATAATGTTTTGGTAGCTGTTACTCCTAATTTGGCTAATTCCAAAGTTCTTCCCACAATTAAGATGTCATCTAGATATGCCATGACTATGTGGTTTTGTCTTCTTAGAGATGCCAAGACGGGTTTTAGAATTTTAGTAAATAACCTAGGGGCTGTTGTAAGCCCATTAGGTAGAGCTTTGTATTGCCATAGCTGCCCCATCCAGACAAATTTTAAGTATTTCCGGTGATGTTTCTGTATAGGTACTGAATAGTGTGCATCTTTTAGATCGATGCAGGCCATGCAGCACCCTCTGGAAATCAGTTGTTTAGCCGTTTCAAATGTCTCCATTTTGAAATGGGTATATTGTACAAAGGTATTCAAATGGGTTAAATCAATTATGATACGACATCCACCATCTTTTTTGGTTTTGGTAAAGATGTTAGATACAAACTCAAGAGGTTCATGTGTCGTTTTTTCTATTACCACCTTGGCGTATAGCCTTAATAATTCTGCATGTCCTTCCACTTTCTCTTTGTGAGATGTCCATTTATGAATTCAATCTCATAACCCTGAATACTTTGTAATATAAAGGAATGCGAAGTTATAGAACCCCATGCATCCCCGAATGCACGCAATCTCCCTCCTATTTGTGAGGTTATACAAGCAGCACTCCCAAGGGAACCAGACCCCCTTACCTCCATGGTTACCGGTGGGGCTTGACGTTCTGGGCTTTTGTTGCTCGTTGTGTTGCTGGGGTGGGGGTTTGGCGCATCTTCCACGCTGGCCGCTGTTGGCCCTGCCCTAAAAAAGGCTTTTGCTGGTAGGGTGCAGCCGGTGCGTAGGTTCTCGTTGCCCTGTCGGGTTGTCCCCGAGCCCCAGTAGATACATAGGGATGGTGTCTGCGATTTGCCGGTGGCCTGTTTGAGGATGGTGGTTTCATTGACCCGACCGCTTTTGCCTCCTCGTCCAGGTCTTTAACCTGCTTTGGCAGGTCTTCACCGTACAGCTCTCTCGGTGGCAGCGTAGCAGGAGCTTTGCACAAACACGCAAATTTTGGGTTGAGAGTTGGCCGGATGGAGCTCTTGCAGAAACAGTTGATTTCATACTGTGTGTTGCACAGCAATGCTAGTGCATCCTGCTGCTCCTCGGTCATGTCCGTCCTGTCAATGGATCTGTCGAAGGCAGTAATCCCTGAGGTCAACAATTTCAGGATTTTCTGAATTTTCAACTCCTGAGCCCTGATCCCGGGGCTGATGTTACCCCAGATAGGTGTGTTGATGGTCGGGACATTAAGTGACACACAATTACCCGGGGCTTTGTAGTTTTTCATTGCCTCCGTAAGCACCTGTTCCTGTAGCTGGTGTGTGGTCAAGTAATTTATGCTCGCTGCTAGTTTGGGCTGAAGAGGTTGCCCTAACTGCCCTGGTTGGGCAAATTTTGATACTACCTCCAGTAGTTCCTCTTCAGGTACATCGGGCAACACCTTCTTGCGCCAACCCCTCTTCAAAGTCAGCTAACTGCTGACTCCTGGCACTCCCCATTGACGAGGGAGAGACACTTGGTGGTGCTGCTGAGTGTCTCCTAGATCCTAGGGACACCTGCTCTTGTTGGAGGAGATCCCGTTCGGGCAGCCGCTCCACCATACGCTCCATTCGAGCCATGCGACCGCCGCCGCTATCTGCGTACGGCAAGTCGACTTCCCCAAGTTCTGGTAAACTACTGGGGCTTCTACCATTGGACCGCACCTCATCGAGGTGATGTCTCGGGTACCTAGGTAGGTAGTCGCTGCCTGCCGCTCCTGCGGGGCTACACGTCTCCCACGCGGATTTGCCGCGAGTCCGCGGTCTTCCGGACTGAAGAGGACCGCCTCTCTGGTATGACAGCAGCGCCGATGAGTCGGTTTCCAGCCGCCTCAGCGGGGCTCCCCGACATCCCCGTGGGCTAGCCGCCAGTCTCGGTTATACAGGACTGTGACGCAAGGTCGCTGCCAGCCGCTACTGCGGGGCCACATGACCGGTATGTACGACCACCGGCCCGCGATCTGGCGGACTGTGCCAGTGGTGAGTCGGTGCCGGCCGCACCTGCGGGGCTAGTCGACGGTGCGGTTTTCCCCCTGGTCCTGACCTGTAACAGAGGGGAAATGGAACGTGCCTTTGAAGGGGGCACAGTTTTACGCACCTTCTTCCCGCTGGCCCGGTGTCCCGGTGAAAGCGGTAGGGAGTCAGGGTCTTGCCTACCCTGCTCCTGCGCGGACCTCCTACCAACATGCAGCTCACTGGGGTGGAGAGTTGGGTCGTGCCGACTGAACTGGGCTCCCCGACTTCCGCGTTCTTTTCCCGGCCCGCGGTGCGGGTGCTGCCGGTGTAACGAGCAGCTCCGGGGATTGCGGGCGCTGACTCCTGTCCGAAGTCCCGTGGTCCGTGGAGGCATGCTTCGATGCCTTTCCTTTAGTTTTCTCCATCGTTCCTGTAAGCACAAAAATCCTACAGGAACTAACCAGCTCAAGGTTAGTGTAACTTACCTGAGGGTCTTTTTGAAGCGCCGGTGGAGGAGCGCACTCCTCCTCCAGCTGTCGACTGCAACTGCGAGCGACGATATGTGTGCTGGCGGGGTCTTCACGAAGTCACTCACGTGACTCCGAAGTAAATCAGAGTTCGCACAATGGTGCAGATGGCAGTGCCACTGCCTCACAGCGCCAGTCTTACCGGGTTCTTTGCTGACTGCGCGGAGTTTGCACGTTTTCACTGTGATTGCGTGGATTTTGCCAAGTTGCTTTTGTTTCCTCCCATGCCTTAACGAGGTGTGATTGGCAGGCTAATTACAGATACAGGTGCAGAGATACCACGCGGAAACAGGACCCTCGCCCCACCGAGTCCATGCCCGACCAGTGATCCACACGCCACACACTAGGAACAATTTACAATTTGTACTGAAGCCAATTAACCTACAAACCTGTACGTCTTTGGAGTGTGGCAAGAAACCGGAGGGCCTGGGTAAAACCCATGCGATCACGGGGAGAACGTACAAACTCCCGTACAGACAGCACCCACAGTCAGGATAGAACCGGGGCTCTGGCGCTGTGAGGCAGCAACTCCAGCACTGCCATACTGTGCCCTAGAACCTTAGAACTATTCTAAATGACCCCGAGTGAGGGAGAATCAGACTGGAGTTATTAGACAATTTGGAGACAATCGGTTACAGGGAAATAAGTGAGGGTAAGGGTTTGATGGAACTATTCTGAGAGCTATGAAGCGAATGAGCCAAATAGCCACCTTCTAAACTCGCTGGAATTTAGAAGATTGAGGGGGGATCTTATAGAAACTTACAAAATTCTTAAGGGGTTGGACAAGCTAGATGCTGGAAGATTGTTCCCGATGTTGGGGGAGTCCAGAACAAGGGGTCACAGTCTAAGGATAAGGGGGAATTCCTTTAGGACCGAGATGAGGAAAACATTCTTTACACAGTGAGTGGTGAGTCTCTGGAATTCTCTGCCACAGAAGATAGTTGAGGCCAGTTCATTGGCTATATTTAAGAGGGCGTTAGATGTGGCACTTGTGGCTAAAGGGATCAGGGGGTATGGAGAGAAGGCAGGTACGGGATACTGAGTTGGATGATCAGCCATGATCACATTGAATGGCGGTGCAGGCTCGAAGGGCCGAATGGCCTACTCCTGCACCTATTTTTCAATGTTTCTATGTTTCTATGTTTCTATGTCATAAGGAAATGTATTAAAAATGTAGCATTTATGGTTGAAGACCACTCTTTCATCTATTCCCATTTAACCATCCTGCCCTCCCCATACATTATCTGCACCTTCTTTCAAACAGCTGTCTTGCAAAATATTGATCCTACATCTGTCATTGATTTTGGGAATGCATTCCTCAACCCCCTATGCAATGGCTATCTCTCCTTCTTCATCCCAACTCTTATATATCTCCCCAGGCCCTCCAGAGCTTCTGCCTCACAGTGCCATGTCTCACGGGTTTGATCTGGACCTCGGGTTGTTTCTGTGTGGTCTTGTCTCTTCTTCTTGTGTTTGAGGCAGCAGAGGTTATGTAACACCCTCCAGGCACTGTAGCCAGTACAATGTGCTGTTGTCGAGGGCCATGAGGTTTACCCCTCCACCAGGAGGGGTAGGGGGAGGATAGCGCAGTCGAAAATGACGTGCTGCTGCGCTGTTTGCTGTTCTGCTCCACACACGCAGGCTGCCGATGTACGCAGCCCCCAGCGATGCATGTTGGCGTTGAACCGGCCGACCCCTGTACGGAGCTGGTTCAGGGCGACCAACTCTTTGCGGGGCAGTTCCGAGTCAGGTGGGGCTGTAGTGTTCGATGCAACAGTGAATTGAGGAGGTCGCTAAATTGGTTTCCCAGCTGGTTCTCCATGATCCTAGTGTGTTGAAGCCGGAGCCACAGACGGTCGCTGTGTAGTGTTTGTACGTTAATAAGTTCATAAGTTACAGTATAGGAGCAGAATCTGCCCATCAAGTACTCCGCCATTCAATCATGGCTGATCAATCTTTCTTTCTCAGCCCCATTCTCCTGCCTTCTCCCCATAACCCCTGATGCACTTACTAATCATCCTGTAACTGCGTAGGTTTGCTCCAGTTTCCTCTCACTTGCCAAAGAGGTACAGGTTTGTAGATCATTTGGCCTCTGTAAATTGTCCCAAGTGTGTAGGAAGTGGATGTCAATGTAGGATAACATGGAACTAGTGCGAACGGGTGATTAATGGTCGGCGTGCCAAAGGACCTGTTTCCATGCGATATCTTTCAATCAATATCCTCAATGAGGTCGCTCTGCAATTTCCTTGATTTCTAATGAATAGAACCAATTTTCTGAAACTTCATTTATATTTATGTCATTTATATTACATTTTACCAATCACCATCTTGGTAAGCTTGGGCTGTAGTCTCTATACAAGCTATCTTAAGCATGTTTGAACGGCACAGTCTTTCCCAGGTCTCACAACGATGTCTTATTTCTCTTGGCGTAAACACAGTATCATTTGCGTTTTCATGTCAAGTCCCACTTTAAATCTCTTCTCATCCTCCAGTGAGTTTTCATGTCACCTGAATGTGGTGAGGGCATGATTTAAAACCTCGCCTGTCACCTTCACCTGACCAACGCCTCCTCTTGACCGCACAGGGAGTGTCAGTCTAGACTTTGGAAACTGGGCATCTTGTGGTGAACAAACGTTGAATTGTTATGAAAGCAGTGAGACATTTTAGGAAGTCAAATACATGCACAGTGAAAGGTTGGGAGCTGAGGAATGAGAGGACTTTGACGTTGAAGTTTAAAGCAGCAGCATGTCCCATCATATTTCACTTGGTCAGTGAACAACTCAATGGTATGAATATTGATTTCACTAATTCTCACTAATTTCAATAACTCATGCGTTCACCTCTTCCTCTGCCCCTCCCCGCACACCCAAGTCATCCTGCTAGTTCCACTGTTCGCATCCATATACTACTTCGTTATCACCAATGGCTAAGAAAGTACACCATTGCCACTGACGACTGAGGACTTTTTACATGTTCCCAATGGTTCTTACCAGTTTCTGCAGATGCACTGTAGCAAACATGCCATTGGGATGCGTCACGGCTTGATTTGGCAACTGCTCTGCCCAAGGGCTGCAAGAAATTGCAGAGAGTTGTAGCCTAACCCAGTCCATCACCCAAACCAGTCTCACCCCCTACACAACCCCCCTCTCCATTTACTCTATCTACGCTTCATACTGTCTTGGGAAAGCAGCTAACATAACCAATGACCACTTACACCCCCCTGTCATTCTCTCCTCTGACCCTCTGAGTTACTCCAACAATTTGTGTTCTCGACAAGATGACAGTATCTGCAGCTCCTTTTGTCTACACTCCTCACGGTTTTATGAGACTCAAGCGTTGAGTATTTTTATCGTGATATGGACCAAAACAGAACAATGACATTCTTACATTAAACCTCTGTAAGGTCATTACCGGCTTCATAAACTCCAGGGGAAAAAATTCCCACCCTATCCAGTCTCTCCTTGTAACTCAAGCCCCCCAGCCCCGGTTATATCTTTATGACGATTAATTTTTTCAAGTATAATTTGCATAGGGGTCAAAAGTGACATGAGCAAAATTATTTTTCTTGAGTGGTTGGGGTCTGGAATGCAGAGCCTGGTGGAGGAATGGCGGCAGATTTGATCATGATGTTCAGAAAGAAACGGGACATGTATGTCTATATGCTTCCGTCGTAGACATACATGGGAAAATGAAATAAACCAACCCATAACGAAAGATATATGGGACAAAAGTTTACAACATATACATCAATGCTCATTAAATACCAGACATGCTTTAATACAATTTAAAGTATTACATAGATTACATTACTCAAAAGTTAAATTGAATAGAATCTACCCACAAATCTCCTCTATCTGTGATAAATGTCAGCATCCAGAGGCTAATTTAACACATACTTTTGCAAATTGTATATAAATTAAGAATTTCTGGACTGAGATTTTTAGAATAACTTCTGAAGTTATTAATATTAAATTGGATCCGGACTCAAAATTAATAATACTTGGAATATCAGAACAAAGTCTAATACTTACAACAAGTCAAAGACATTTCCTAGATTATAGTATAATAATTGGTAAGAAATTAATATTAAAATTTTGGAAAGGCCCTATATCCCTCACAATTAAAATGATGATTACGGAAATGTCGGAGACCCTACACTTGGAAAGAATCAGATCTGCCCTAATGGACAAACAAGAAGCTTTCGTTAGAATATGGTCTTCTTTCATTGATTACTTAAAAGGGTAGATCGGTTCGGCAGGGAACCCTAACTGAAACTTGGATTTAGGATTAGATGAAAAGTTATACTCTATATTCCTTGATCTTATCTCCAATGACGTATTAATGGTAAATTATTCCATTCTTTTTGATTTCTTTTTTGACAAATTTTATTTTTCTCTCCGTTTCTCGCTCTTTAAAAAAAAAATGATTAGAGACAAAATGATTCATTTGATAATATTAATAATGTATGATTGTTGCACACGAAATATTACTATTATAATATGTGTTTGCTAACGTACTGCTTACCTACTCTAATAAAAAAAAAAATATATATATATATAAAAGAAAGAAAGAAACGGGACAAATATAAGGCGGGGGGGGAAACATTTGCACAAAGATGGGTAGCGGGCAGGTCAATGAGTAGCAGGATTTCTCTTATAATGAGCCAATATGGACAGTGATCTGATTGATCCCTTTCACAATGCAACCTATCTGTAATTCTATGTAATGGCTAATCTAGATTAGCTGTCACTGTCATTGTATGACATGTTGTTACTTGTGGGTGGAGCACCAAGGCAAATTCCTTGGATGTGAATACTTGGCCAATAAACTTACTTACTTACTTACTTAGAAGACTGCTTTAATTTAAATCACAAACATGGAACTAGTAGCAATGTTACAAAATTTTGAGATTTAAAAAATCAAGTCTGCAATTTATCCCATCAGATTAAAGCATAAAAAGAAGTTTAATTTGACACCAAATTCACTTTCATATCTTCAGTATTAAAAAGGTTATGGCCATTTTCATACTCTGAAATGAGCATCTTGTTCCCTATTGCTTCTCCATTGACTTAACACAAAAGCTGTGATCGAGGACAGTTAAAAGCCCATAACTTTCTTAAATATTAAGAGAACATAAGGTAAGGTAAGGTAAGAACTTGAGGTAAGGGAAAAAAGTAGAGTGGCTATGGAAACTATGAGATTCAAAGAGGAGGAAGTACTGACACTTTTGAAAAATATAAAAGTGGATAAGTCTCCAGGTCCAGACAGGATATTCCCTAAGACATTGAGGGAAATTAGTGTAGAAATAGCAGGGGCTATGACAGAAATATTTCAGATGTCATAAGAAACGGGAATAGTGCCGGAGAATTGGCGTACTGCGCATGTTGTTCCATTGTTTAAAAAGGGTTCAAAGAATAAACCTAGCAATTATAGACCTGTTAGTTTGACGTCAGTGGTGGGCAAATTAATGGAAAGGATACTTAGAGATAATATATATAAGTATCTGAATAAACAGGGTCTGATCAAGAACAGTCAACATCGATTTGTGCCTGGAAAGTCATGTTTGACAAACCTTCTTGAATTTTTTGAAGAAGTTACTAGGGAAATTGATGAGGGTAAAGCAGTGGATGTTGTCTATATGGACTTTAGTAAGGCCTTTGACAAGGTACTCCATGGAAGGTTGGTTAAGAAGGTTCAATGTTTGGGTGTTAATGGCGGAGTAGCAAGATAGATTCAATAGTGGCTGAATTGGAGATGCCAGAGAGTAATGGCGGATGGCTGTTTGTCAGGTTGGAAGCCGGTGACCAGCGGGGTGCCTCAGGGATCTGTGTTGGGTCCACTGTTGTTTGTCATGTACATCAATGATCTAGATGATGAGGTGGAAAATTGGATAAGTAAGGGTCTAATTAGGAACAGTCAACATGGATTTATGCCTGGAAGGTCATGTTTGACTAATCTTCTTAAATTTTTTGAAGAGGTTACTAGGGAAATTGACGAGGGTAAAGCAGTGGATGTTGTCTATATGGACTTCAGTAAGGCCTTTGACAAGGTTCCTCATGGAAGGTTGGTTAAGAAGTTTCAACTGTTGGGTATAAATGCAGGAATAGCAAGATGGATTCAACAGTGGCTGAATGGGAGAAGCCAGAGAGTAATGGTGGATGGCTGTTTGTCGGGTTGGAGGCAGGTGACTAGTGGGGTGCCTCAGGGATCTGTGTTGGGTCCTTTGTTGTTTGTCATGTACATCAATGATCTGGATGAAGGGGTGGTAAATTGGATTAGTAAATATGCAGATGATACCAAGATAGGGGGTGTTGTGGATAATGAAGAGGATTTCCAAAGTCTACAGAGTGATTTAGGCCAGTTGGAAAAATGGGCTGAAAGATGGCAGATGGAGTTTAATGCTGATAAATGTGAGGTGCTACACCTTGGCAGGACAAATCAAAATAGGACGTACATGGTAAACGGTAGGGAATTGAAGAATACAGTTGAACAGAGGGATCTGGGAATAACCGTGCATAGTTCCTTGAAGGTGGAATCTCATATAGATAGGGTGGTAAAGAAAGCTTTTGGTATGCTAGCCTTTATAAATCAGAGCATTGAGTATAGAAGCTGGGATGTAATGTTAAAATTGTACAAGGCATTGGTGAGACCAAATCTGGAGTATGGTGTACAATTTTGGTCGCCCAATTATAGGAAGGATGTCAACAAAATAGAGAGGGTACAGAGGAGATTTACTAGAATGTTGCCTGGGTTTCAACAGCTAAGTTACAGAGATAGGTTAAATAAGTTAGGTCTTTATTCTCTGGAGCGCAGAAGGTTAAGGGGGGACTTGATAGAGGTCTTTAAAATGATGAGAGGGATAGACAGAGTTAATGTGGACAAGCTTTTCCCTTTGAGAATAGGGAAGATTCAAACACGAGGACATGACTTTAGAATTAAGGGACAGAGGTTTAGGGGTAACATGAGGGGGAACTTCTTTACTCAGAGAGTGGTAGCGGTGTGGAATGAGCTTCCAGTGGAAGTGGTGGCGGCAGGTTCGTTGGTATCATTTAAAAATAAATTGGATAGGCATATGGATGAGAAGGGTATGGAGGGTTATGGTATGAGTGCAGGCAAGTGGGACTAAGGGAAAAAAGTTGTTCGGCATGGACTTGAAGGGCCGAGATGGCCTGTTTCCGTGCTGTAATTGTTATATGGTTATATGGTTATATGGTTAAGTAAGTATGCAGATGATACTAAGATAGGGGGTGCTGTGGATAATGAAGTAGATTTTCAAACTCTACAGAGAGATTTGGGCCATTTGGAAGAGTGGGCTGAAAGATGGCAGATGGAGTTTAATGCTGATAAGTGTGAGGTGCTACATCTTGGCAGGACAAATCAAAATAGGATGTACATGGTAAATGGTAGGGAATTGAGGAATGCTGTGGAACAGAGGGATCTAGGAATAACTAAGCATAGTTCCCTGACGGTGGAATCACATGTAGATAGGGTGGTAAAGAAAGCTGTTGGTGTGCTGGCCTTTATAAATCAGAGCATTGAATATAGGACTAGGGAAGTAATGTTAAAATTGTACAAGGCATTGGTAAGACCAATTCTGGAGTATGGTGTACAATTTTGGTCGCCTAATTATAGGAAGGATGTCGACAAAATAGAGAGAGTACAGAGGAGATTTACTAAAATGTTGCCTGGGTTCCAGCAACTAAGTTATAGAGAAAGGTTGAACAAGTTAGGTCTTTATTCTTTGGAGCGCAGAAGGTTAAGGGGGGACTTGATTGAGGTCTTTAAAATGATGAAAGGGATAGACAGAGTTGATGTGGATAAGCTTTTCCCATTGAGGGTAGGGAAGATTCAAACAAGAGGGCATGACATGAGAATTAAGGGACAGAGGTTTAGGGGTAACATGAGGGGGAACTTCTTTACTCAGAGCGTGGTGGCTGTGTGGAATGATCTTCCTGCAGAAGTGGTGGAGGCAGGATCGATTTTAACATTTAAAAGTAAAGTGGATAGGGGAGGGAATGGAGGGGTATGGTCTGAGTGCAGGTAGATGGGACTAGGGGGAAATAAATGGTCGGCACGGACTGGAAGGGCCGAGAAGGCCTGTTTCTGTGCTGTAATTGCTATATGGTTATATTATATGGTTATAACTTAATGAATTTTTCAGTTATTATAGATTGAAGCATTCTGAAACAAATATAAAGCATCTTACTTGGATGACCTGAAATTAAAGCATATAATTAGTTAGTTACCTAATTTTGTAGCTAATTACAAAATTGACCGTTGTGACGGAAATAGTAATAAACATCCAGACTGCCTTGAAAATTAAAAAAATTGATATTCTCAAAATCAGAACTTTAATATTATTGTCATATATGCTGTTAGTCCGTAACGGATAGGAAAATAAATTACAATTTCTAGCAATAGATCAAGTCTTTATGGAGAAGATCAGTTGCTAGCTGGTACATTGGCATATCATAATCAGTAGCATCATCATACTCCTCAGATTGTAACCAATAAGCAACTCTGTACCACCATGTTTTTCCTCAACTTTTCAATTTTGGCAAGTTTTTGCCAAAATAAGTTTTTGCTTTTCAAACCACGCATGACATGCCTTTCTGCCCACTACTTTCCCATTAAGAATGTCCTGTAGATCATCCAAGATTCAAGATTGAAGATTCAAGAGAGTTTATTGTCATGTGTCCCAGATAGGACAATGAAATTCTTGCTTTGCTTCAGCACAACAGAATATAGAAGGCATGAATGCAGAACAGATCAGTGTGTCCATATACCATTATATAAATATATACACACACATGAATAAATACAACAGATAAAGTGCAAATAAACAGATAATGGGCTATTAATGTTCAGAGTTTTGTATGAGTTGAGTTTAATAGCCTGATGGCTGTGGGAAAGAAGCTGGTTCTGAACCTGGACGTTGCAGTCTTCAGGCTCCTGTACCTTCTACCTGAAGGTAGTGGGGAGATGAGTGTGTGGCCAGGATGGTGTGGGTCCTTGATGATGCTGCCAGCCTTTTTGAGACAGCGACTGCGATAGATCCCCTCGACGGTAGGGAGGTCAGAGCCGATGATGGACTGGGCAGTGTTTACTACTTGTTGTAGTCTTTTCCGCTCCTGGGCGCTCAAGTTGTCGAGCCAAGCCACGATGCAAACGATCGTCACATTTGGAGTAGTCCAAATTCGGATAATCTCTGCGAATGCTGTCTAAATCAGTCTCTTTTGCTGGGCATTTGGATTGACAATTTTGCATTTCTTCTTCGTAGTCATCTGTTTAAAATGTAAAGGAAAAAAACACTGAACAGCATTAACAGAAACAAGTTATTATTTGCAGTTTTAGAAAAAAGGTAGAAATGATAAAGTTAAACGCTAAAACAAATAGTAAATACCCAACAAAAAATTCATATTCATCAGTTTCTTCAAATCAATTAAATTCATCTAATCAATTAAATTCATCTAAATTCAATTACTAGATCTAAACATCTATCCATTTCTAAGAAGAGGATAATTTTATTTAATAGCCTAAGTATCCAAATAACAAATTAATCCCATTCACACAAGAATTCACAATATAACATGAATTTTAAATCTCACTGTCATGAACCTATATGCCAGATGGAAGGAATTTAATGTTTAATTTCCATAAATTAATTGAGAACCATCCACTCTCAATATAATCAAAATAATTACTTTTTGCACAATACATGTGGCTAAAACTGTTGTGGATATTTAGCATAAAAATATTAACTATGGATAGACAATTACACAAAATATGATGCTCTTAAGATATGATTGTCCAAAAATAATCAGGATTTAAATCATCTTGGAGTGGGTGTTTCTGGAATGTGATCGATTGGAACGTTGCCGTTGCCATGAATTTAAACTCCATATCGGCAGGAAAGACATGGCCAAATCATTTGGGGCCCAAATAACATTTTGCGCGTCGTAAAATTAGATTAAAACCACCCCAAGAAGCAAGATTATATGTGAAATAAACGACTTATCTTTTGTTTTGTCCTGATATTACGATCCGTCACGTTGTAGGCGTTGAGGGCGTTCGAAGTTGCTTTTTACTTTAATCCAACTATTAAATTGTCCACGATTTTTTAATTTTAAAAAACGGGAACGGGAGTCCAATCGATTTTTTTCATCGACTAGCAGCAGGACGAAGTTCCTCTCCGACAAGCGATACAAACCTGCATTGTAATCCTGCCCACAAAGGCGCCAAAGTTGCGCACACGGCCAGTGGCAGAACTGGAGTGCCACTGAAGGTAAGTTTTGTAACATCGCTAGAACTAGGGGATATAAGTTCAAAGCAGAGTTGCTTTTCATCACAGGTGGCACAGTGGCGCAGCGGTAAAGTTGCTGACTTACAGCGACAGAGACCCGGGTTTGATCCTGACTATGGGTGCTGTTTGCATGGGCGGAAATCCCGGGGGGGGGGGGGGCAGGAGGACAATTCCCCCCCCCCCCCAGAGAGGTGGGGGACAATCCCCCCCATGTTTTGTAATCCGGATTTTGAAATTGGGTGAAAAAAAATCTATTAAAAATCTCTGCTTTCCGCGAGACAGTGGGGGTGGCATTACAAATCCTGGCAAGTGATGTGGGTACAGTTGAGGGGGTGGAGGGGGGGGGGGGGGGTTGAATGGCAAATGAGTGGACAGAGGCTAGAGATGAAAAGGTGACAATGGGTGACATAAGGGAAGCAAAGGAGACATAAAGGAGACAAGAAGGTGCTGCTAAGGAGAGAAGAATGAAATGTAATGCCAGAAGGAGGGATGAAGATGGAAGGGGATGGGGGGGGGGGGGGGGGGGGTGAGAAAGTCGGAGAATCGGTGTGCATCAAGGTCAGGGAAGAGCTGGAGAGGAAAGCACAAAATATGTAAGAAGGGGCAAAGAGAGGACTATTGACGGAACTCAACAGGTCAGGCAACAGCTGTGGAGAGAAATGGACAGTCGATGTTTCGGATCAAGGCCCTTTATTTGGACCAGCCTAGATGAAGGGTCTTGACCTGAAACATTACCTGTCCATTTTCCTCCACCGATGCTGCCGGAGCCGATGAGTTTCTCCAGCAGCTCTCCTTTTCTTTTGTTCACGGGTTACCTTAGGGTTGGGTGTGAAGGAATTACATTAAAATATCACGTATTTGCGACTGATGTATCATTCAAAGTTGCTGACCAAAGTTGGGCATATTTGTGGAGTTTTGCACTAAGATCATCTGTTTCACCCTCCTGACATCCGTCCCCACATTATGCATGACCACCTTCCCCTGAGCCAATCTGAAAATAAGAACAGATACACAAAGACCTGCAGATGCTGGAATCTTGAGCAAAATACAAAGTGCTGGAGCAACTCAGTGGGTCAGGCAGCATTTATGGACGGAATGGGTGGATGATATTTCAGGTTGGGACCCTTCTTCAGACTGATAACAAAGCAAAAACAAAACATAGAACAAGAACAAGAACTGTAATGGTTGTTGACTATCAGGTCTCTTCCAATATTTTTAGAACTTTTGTTTTTAAGATTTCAGATAAAAGCTGAATATCTTCTGCTCCAAAGGGGTTATTCCGGTGTGCTTCATACTGGTAGCCCTCGGGCTATTGACACTTGGAGTCTGAACTTGGAAATGTTCCACTCCCTTGCATTGAAGTTTGCAGTGAAATAGAAAATAAAGGGCCTGTCCCACTAGGCCGACATTTACACGACAGGCCGGTAGTGACTGACGCATGACAGTCGCGCGACCGTTGCGCGCATCAACATGTGTCCGCACAGCCGTCTGGAGCGCGTGATGTCATTTGAAGATAGTCACAAAATGCAGGAGTAACTCAGCGGGACCGGCAGCATCTCCGGAGAGAAGGAATGGATGTTTCAGGGTCGAGATTCTTCTTCAGTCTGAAGAAGGGTATCCAGCCGAAACGTTACCCATTGCTTCTCTCCACAGATGCTGCCGGTCCCGCAGAGTTACTCCTGCATTTTGTGTCTATCTCCAATCGTCTTGGCCCCACTCTGGGAGTAGGAGTGGGGGCGGATCCGGATCCACAACGGCCGTGAGCCCCAGGCTGAGCTCGGCGATCGCTTGCCTGCGCTTGTCTGCTGCTTTTGGAGGTGAGACATCGCGCCACGCCAGGGTGTCCCAGATGGTTGTCATTAACGCGACAGGCTGGTGTCGCGCGAAGATTTCGTGCAGAACAAAATCCTGGAGCGCTGCACGATACTGCGCGCAATGCCACACTCATCCACGCCACACCATGCGCCCGTCCCGCGCTACCCACACGCTACCAGGTCGCGTAAATGGCACGCAAATGACGGCCAAGTGGGACAAGCCCTTAATTCATAGCAAGATGTCTTCAACATCCTCAGGATGATCTTGAGACGATAAGACATAGGAGCAGAATTAGGCCAGTCGGCCCATCGAGTGTGCTCAGCCATTCGATCACGGTGGAACTAATTTTCCCCCTTAACTCCATTCTCCAGAATTCTCCCCATAACCTGTGATGCCCTTACTAATCAAGAGCCTGTCAATCTTCCCTTTAAAAATATCCAATGATTTAGCCTCCACAGACTCTATGGCAATGAATCACCACCAAAGGAAATTCCTCCTCATCTCCTTTCTAAAGACACATCTTTTTTATTCTGAGGCTGACCTCTCTGATCCAAGACTCTTCTATGACTGGAAACATCTTTGCCACATTCACTCTATCAAGGCCTTTCGATATTTGGTAAGTTTCAATGAGATTCCCCCTCATTCCTCTATACTCCAGCGAGTACAGGCCCAGAGCCATTGAACACTCCCTGTACGTTAATCCTCAGGATCATTCTCGTAAACCTCCTCTGGACCCTCTCCAAAGCCACCATACCCTTCCTCAGATGTGGGGCACAGAATTGCTCAAAATATTCCACATGTGGCTTGACCAACACGTTATATAGCCTCAGCTTTAAAGCCCTGTCCAACGGTATGAATTCATACGCTATATTTAAGAGGGAGTTAGATGTGGCCCTTGTGGCTAAAGGGATCAGGGGGTATGGAGAGAAGGCAGGTACAGGATACTGAGTTGGATGATCAGCCATGATCATATTGAATGGCGGTGGAGGCTCGAAGGGCCGAATGGCCTACTCCTGGACCTATTTTCTATGTTTCTATGTCTATTCCAAGAGGTCTCCCGAATTAAAAAAAAATTAAACTCGTGGTAAGCACGGAGAATGAACGTAGCGGGTACGTCGGAGCTCGGGGACGTCTCTTAGCGGCTCGTAACGCTAATGGCAGGTACTCGGGAAGACTCGCTAACGGCAGGTAAGCACGGGAAGACCAGTGAAGATTTTTCAACATGTTGAAAAATGGCCACGAGAGCCCCGAGTACCGACGAGTGGCCATTACCGTAAATCTCTGAGTTCGAATTAGGGCAAACTCGGGAGAGCTCTTGGAATGAACTCGTACAGTGGGACAGGGCTTTTACGTTCTCATCCTCTCGAAATGAATACTAGAATTGTATTTACCTTCCTTACTACCCGACTGCAATTTGATGACATTTATGCTGCAAATTGTAGGTAATTGCCAAACAGAGATTACTGGGGGCACCAGAGATGAACCGAGTTGAAGAAGCAAATTCAATTTAACTCAAGCTCAACAGAATGGGGGGAAAAGTATAAGTTAGTGCCATCTGGTGGTCGCATTAAAATAATTCAATAAGACCTTCCCAATGCAGCACTGACCTCTTGTGGTAGGTTAACGCAATAAGAACCGAGCTTTATCATTGCCCTGGATTTTCCAGGAGTGTTGGACTGGGCAGCCTGCATTGGACGTTAGACATCTTTGCATAACCTTTAACTTTGAAATGGCCCCGTAGCAGAAGCATCCACATCGCGGGGCTGGAAACTGGAAGTATCCTGAGCTAATTCTGCTTCCACCATCATCTATAGCGACAAGTGATGATTCCCACTGATTGCCGGCGGAAGCTTGCGTCCTTTTCTGGATGGACGATGATAGCAAGGTCAACATTTGTAACAAGATGGACACGAAAAGAAGAAGAAGGACGTTGAAATGCTCTCAGCTTTTGCACGCTGGAGCTGAAAAAAGATGTAGCAAAGCCATTGCATATCTGGGACCTTTGTAGACAATCAGACCAACAATCCTTAACAAGGAATAAAATACTAGCCATACAAAATACCTGAAGAAGCGTCTCAACCCGAAACGTCACCCATTCCTTCTCTCCAGAGATGCTGCCTGTCCTGTTGAGTTACTCCTGCTGGTGAGAGCATTTTGTGTCTATCTTTAAATATCCTAAAAGCTAGTTTCAAACCAACATATTGATTGCTCTTCAAGTAAATAATTTACTGAAACCCACAATTTTGCTCTGAAGTTATACAGGCACTTTCGATTTTCCGGCACCCTTCGTTCCAGAGCCTAGCCGGAGTATTCATTTTGCTGGACCAACAGATACAATATTATAAGTTATAATATTGCAACGATATACCTCTGACCCACTAATGATACCCCTCCCGTGTCTCTGAAGCACCATGGACTGCTAAAATCTTAAATAAAGAATTAACAATTAACAAAGAAGTAAACGATTAACTCTTTCATGACGGAGTTCTGGCTCAGGATCCGAATAAGCCAGCACCACATAGATAGATTCCTTTATTGTCATTCAGCCCTTTTGGTCTGAACAAAATTGTTTACCATACAGTCATAACAAATAGTAAAAAAACAAAACACACAATAAACACATATCCAACATCCACCACAACGAGTTCACCAGGCACCTCCTCACTGTGGTGGAAGGCAAAAGTCTTAAGTCATTGTCTTCATCCATCCTAGTCCTCCCTCTGCGCTGAGGCGATCCAGGCCACCGCCGCTGGAGCACCGCAGCTCTAAGCTGGGCCGCCGCCACAGCTCCGCCATTAGGCCTCAACACAGACGGTGTCGGGGGACACGCATCCCCCCGAAGGGAGAGACTAAAACTCTGTTTCTCCCCCCCCCCCCACACACACATACACATGCAATGCTCTCGTAATTTTGACCGGATTAAAGGAGTGGCCACATCATCCTTTGCTGGAAAATCGGTGACGGACCTGGTGTCTACTATTTCCACTTCTATGCCTCAACATTTGCGTTGTTTCCTGAGAGAAAATACTGCTCCATAACATTATTCTCCCCAAAATTTTAACATTACTTCCCTACTCCTATATTCAATGCTCTGATTTATAAAGGCCAGCACACCAAAAGCTTTCTTTACCACCCTATCTACATGCGATTCCACCTTCAGGGAACTATGCACAGTTATTCCTAGATCCCTCTGTTCCACAGCATTCCTCAATTCCCTACCATTTACCATAACACCCATAGTCAGGATTGAACCCCAGCTTCTGGCACTGTGTCGCAGCAACTCTACTGATGCCCTTGCGGTGCCTAATAGAAATTTTCAAATGGAAATGGACAAATTTCTGTGGAATGAAATTCACGATTTAGATGCAACCAGACATGGCACACATTCGAGGGCCAGAATGACCTCTTTCTGTGTTCTTTCTGTAATTTGTGGGATGTTCCTGACCATCTGCTATCTACTACATGAAGCCCTAACAATTCAGGTGCAAGAAACACACATTCACATTGTGTTTTTCCGAACCTCAGGTTTAGGGTATGAAAAAGGCAACATTCACGCACAGTGCTTCGTCGTGATAGGAAGACCAAGCCATTAATCGATTGTAGTAGCGTTGCTTGGGTAACAAATATTGGCCTGGAGGGTGTATTTTGAAAAGTGTAGTGGGAATCTTTAGTTAGACACAAAATGCTGGAGTAACTCAACGGGTGAGGCAGGATCTCTGAAGAGAAGGAATGGGCGACGTTTCGGGTCGAGACCCTTCTTTAGACTCTTCACATCCACTCAAGAGGGTAGATGGGATCACATTTTAATATGTCATGGAAAAGGCAGCTCGTTTGACCCTGGGAATCTCTGAAATGGTCCGTCAACCCAGGACCACCTGACTCAGAACCAGTGAGCAAACACTGATAATGCAACCAAACTTACACAGCTTTACTTATCGACTGGTTTGCCCTGTTTTACATTCTGTGGGAGATTAATGACATAACTTGATAGAGTAAGAATATGTATTCACAGTGTTAATGCAGATCCATGGTACACAGTTTACAGCCTCAGGTGGTCTGAATGTTAAGCACTCATAATCCACTTAGAACACTAGATTATTATTAGATTTCATTTTAAATCATTTTGATGTTTGAATTGAGTTGGCTGCTCTCTCTGCTCATTACTCACATGAACTTTATCCCATTCCGTTGTAATGTATCATTGTTACAGTCAGGTTTTCCTTGTAAGAAAGTGAGATTCCAAAACGATAATTCTATATTTAAATCTACTAAAGCTATAATTAAGAAGGAGTTAGATGTGGCCCTTGTGGCTAAAGGGATCAGGGGGTATGGAGAGAAGGCTGGTACGGGATACTGAGTTGGATGATCAGCCATGATCATATTGAATGGCGGTGCAGGCTCGAAGGGCCGAATGGCCTACTCCTGCACCTATTTTCTATGTTTCTATGTTTCTTCTTCTTGCGTATGGCGTGCACGGCCTAAAGTTGTCGGACAACTTGTCCTATTTGATCTTATTTGATTGTGCATGCCGGGTTGATTGCATTTGTCGAAAGGGCGGACCACGTGAAGGTTGCAATCTCCCACCCCCCAAAACGATACGATAGAACTTTATTGATCCCAGGAGGGGAATTGGTCTGCCAGCAGTCATAAACACACAACAAGATACATGAAACATGAAATTAATGTAACGAGTGGAAAGTCCAGGATTGGGGATGTGCAAAGAGTGGGGGGAAGGGGGGTGGGGGGAAGGGGGGTGGGGGGAAGGGGGGTCAGTTTATTGAATTGGCCTCCACTGCCCTCTATGGGAGAGAATTTCACAGAATCACAACTCTCTGGGTGAAGAAGTGTTTCCTCATCCCAGTCCTAACCCGACTTGCCCATAATGACCAACGTCT
This sequence comes from Raja brachyura, assembly GCA_963514005.1. Next base: position 28,627,094 of record OY740809.1, on the reverse strand, counting down.
CATCTGTACTAGTCCTGCCTACCTGCGTTTGGCCCATATCCCTCTAAACCTGTCCTATCCATGTACCTGTCTAAATATATTTCTTAGCCAATCAGACAGATGAATGTTTAATCGGTATGAAGTCTAAACGGAGAGTGATTGAGTTATACAGCATGGAAACAGACCCTTCGGCCCAACTTGCCCACATTGCCAACATACCCCATCTACACTAGACCCACCTTGTCCATATGTCTTTAAGCCTAACATAGACACAACATGCTGGAGTAACTCAACGGGACAGGTAGCATCCCCGGAGGGAAGGAATTGGTGACATTTTTGGTCGAGACCCTTCTTCAGACACTTTATGTCTCCCTGTAAACCTATCCTATCCATGTACCTGTCCAAATGTTTATTAAACATTGTGATATTACACCTGTCTTACCTACCTCCTCTGGCTGCTCATTCCATATACCCAGCACTCTTAGTCTAAAGAAGTTGTCACTCAGGTTCCTATGTTGGTTCACATGCTTGATCAATAGTGTTTTATCATTAATGTTTTATTATTATTAATGTTTAGTGTTTTCTGAGTTATTCGTAACTGTCACTGTATGTCATGTTGTTACTTGTGGGCGGAGCACCAAGGCAAATTCCTTGTATGTGAATACTTGGCCAATAAACTTACTTACTTACTTACTTACTATTAAATCATCCCCTCCACCCCGCTCACCTTAAACCTGTAAGGTTTTAAACGAGGAAGTGCAACACAAACCAACACAATCCCAACTTCCGTACAGAAATCAAATTCTAAATAAAGGCATGAGAGATGACCATAGAAACAGTACTAACAACAGATAGGGAGGGATAGTAAAGGCAGGGTGGACATATGTCAGTTAGTCCTGGAGATCAGGTTACAAAGAACAGTTTTTGTCAGTACTATATGTGTGAAAATCGCTTATTTCTGATGTGAACCTGCTTGTGACCACTTCCAGGTTGAATCTTGCCAGTACACAAATTCGACCATGCATTTCTGCTGCAAATCACCCTTCTGTGGACGATTTCTGCGTTTGTCACTGACCGGATGTTGTAAATGCCTGTGTAACATTTTTGTGAGTTGCTGCCTGGGAAATGAGATCACAATTGTCCGAAGGATGCCCCTTGCTGGTCACTCTCCAAACTGCAGCTCTTTCATTACATGGCTGTCTTTGCAGCAGTGTGTTCAAAGAGGCTTTAAAGGTGTAGTTCCCAGCACAACTGTGGGATGCAGCCCACTCCTGGTTAATTTGCACTTCTAAGTAAGTAAGTAAGTAAGTTTATTGGCCAAGTATTCACATACAAGGAATTTGCCTTGGTGCTCCACCCACAAGTAACAACATAGCTACTTCCCCACAGCCATCAGGCTATTAAACTTGGCTCGGAACTCTGAACATTAATATCCCTCCATCTGTTATCTGCACTTTATTAATTTATCAATTCATGTGTGTATTTACATCTATAATTGTAGCCAATGCCTACTATGTTCTGTTGTGCTATACAAAGAAAGATTTTCATTGTCCTGTCAGGGACACATGACAATAAACTCTTTTGACTTTGACTTTTCTTTTGACTCTTGACTTTGACCTTGACATGACATACAGTGACAGTTATGAATGACACAGAAAACACTAAACATTAATAATAATAAAACATTAATGATAACGCATGTGAATCAACAAAATACCAGATCAAAGGGAGGCTACAGATTTTTGGCTGTTGAGTAGAGCAACTAGGCTTCCTCCACACAAGTCCCCCCTCCTTAACCTTAACCTGGTTGGGCTCCAGTCTCCGATCACTGGCCTACAATCATCTTCTGCAATCACAGGCTGGGATCTCAATTTACCACGATCATTGCCGGTCCCATTCACCGTCTCCCCATCTCAATTGGAAAAGGATAGATGACGTTGCAGGTCGGGCTCATTTTGGGTCTGAAGAAGGGTCCCGACCCGACTAGAGATGCTGCCTGACCTGCTGAGTTGCTTCAGCACTTTGTGTCCATCTCAGGGACAATTCCACATTGATCAGAAAATCCACAGTTTAAGAAATTAGAATAGATTAGGTTTTTGGAACTCTAGCGGAAGGAAAGAATGGGAAGGGATAGGAATAACTATGAGCCAATGATCATCATGCAGTCCAATGTAGCCTGCTGGTTCTTAACTTAAACATTCACTGCCACGGCAAGACTCTGTGCAGCCATGAAATGTATCACAACTCATAAAGACTTTTTCCCCAGGGCATCTCAAATCCATGGCCTCCACCACCCAGCTGCTTCTCCACTGTTATCAGATTATTGAATAGTTATCTGATAGGCTAAGGGTGTAGTCCTGATCATCCAACCTGCCTCATTGTGGCCCGAGCATTTAAAAAAAAAATTCACTTTCTCGAAGACCATAAACTGTCCAATGCTGTAACACTATATACTGCCATGTTTCACTTTGTACTACCTTGTGGTAGTTGTGTGTGGCTTTGTTGTACACATGCTTTGTATGATTTTACTGAATAGTACGCAAAGTGTTCCACTGTATTATAGTAATAAACCAATACAAACACCAAGTAAGCAATGCAAAAATAACTGAGTCACATCGTAAGAGAAACTCCCAAGCCAATAATTATTTGGTCAGGGGGTGGTGAATCTGTGGAATTCTTTGCCACAGAAGGCTGTAGAGGCCAAGACAGTGGATATTTTTAAGGCAGAGATAGTTAGATTCTTGATTAGTACAGGTGTCAGAGCTTATGGGGAGAGGCAATGGAATGGAGTTAGGAGGGAGAGATAGATCACCCATGATTGAATGGCGGAGTAGACTTGATGGGCTGAATGGCCTAATTCATTCCTTATGACCTTATGACCTTATGATGGTCTTACCAGGCAACGCCATGCCTGAGGTCATTTGTGGTTGGCCCCAACCCCCTTACCCCCTGGGTTCAGACTGAAGAAGGGTCCCGATCATTTTTCTCCAAAGAAGCTGCCAGACTCGTTGAGTTACCCCAGCACTTTGTGTCTATCTTTGGTACAAATCTGCATCTGCAGTTCTGTGTTTCTTCAGATAGTCAGGTATTGCGGAAATATAAGGTATCTAAGGATTCCCCATCCCACTTTGTCCAATAATTTCTTGTATCCCTCTCATCCTTCCTTCTACTTCAGCCATTTCTTCCCAACCTTTATCCTTGCATCATGTAGAGTTGAGGTAAACGTGAGATCTGCTGTGATATTGTGGAATGGAGGAACATGCTCAGGGGACAACTGGCCTGTTCCTGTTCAAACTTGGTCCTGTTCAGACCATCCCATTGCTATTGTTGTTCCCTTGCTCCACCAACCCCCTACATCTAGAGTCTTTGCTATTACAAAGGGCTTCGAGATGACATGAGACTAATAACGTTTTTTTCTAAATTTTCCTCCCTTCCCTCTAACGCATCTTGAGTAAAATTAATTGCTTGTAACCCCTATCCATAAAATCTAAATGCGGGCAGGCTGCATCTCTGGAGAGAAGGAATGGGTGACAAATCAATCCGAAACGCCACCCATTCCTTTTATCCAGAGATGCTGCCTGTCCTGCTGAGTTTCTCCAGTATTTTTGTCTATCTTCAGTGTAATCCAGCATCTACAGTTCCTTCCCACAAATCTCAATGAGGCCTACTCTTATACAAAGCCTTAAGGAATACTTCAAATTCTTAAGAGCTTTGGCTAGGGCTCAAAAAACAAATTAAAACAAATAAAAATAAGACAAACTATTAAATAAAAAATAGACAAAATAAAACTCCACAGATTTTATTAGCTGATAGCTGAAAAAAATAAATTTAGCAGTTGCTATGTACATTTATAACACTGCAACACAATGTAACATAACATTATCAGCATCTTCAATAATATTACATTATAATTTTAGCTGTCTAATGATTAAGTAAATCAACTTGATTATGCAATCCTAAATAAAATTAATCGTGAGCTAATTTGAGTTTTAATCACATTGTCTTCTTCTTCTTAGGCAGTCTCTCTGGGTCAAAGATGACTTGTGGGTTCTTGGGGCGACTGATGGGGACTAACTGGGAACTGCAGTCTCTACACAAGATGAGGAAAGAGGTGCACAACTGGAAGAGTGGGAGTATGAGTTGTGATGTTGCAATGCTCCTTCCATTATTTTCATTGGACTTTTCCAAGTGTTCCAAGCAAACAGACTTGAGAATGTCAGTCCAAATTCTCCTCCTCTATTGCAGTCATGGTCCAGAGATTCCCTGGGGCAACATTGCACTTTCTCAAGGAGGTTTTGACCAACTATCTCTTTCCATGACAGAGTTTGGAATAAGTAAGTAAGTAAGTAAGTTTATTGGCCAAGTATTCACATACAAGGAATTTGCCTGGGTGCTCCGCCCACAAGTAGCAACATGACATACAGTGACAGTTACACGACAGTTACGAAAACACTAAACATTAATAATAATAAAACATTAAAACATTAATAAAACACGTCAAGCATGTGAACCAACAAAATACCAGATCAAAGGGACGCTACAGATTTTTGGCTGTTGGCAACTACTCGTGGATAAAAACTGTTTTTATGTCTGGTTATGGCAGCTTTGACAGTCCGGAGTCGCCTTCCAGAGGGAAGTGATTCAAAGAGTTTAGAATAGAGTGGCCCGCTTCAGTAGTTCAGAAGTTAAGTTCTAGGATCAGAATTAGGCCATTTGGCCGATTAAGTCTACACCGCTATTCAATCATGGCTGATCTATCTTTCCCTCTCAACCCCATTCACTTTCCTTTTCCCCATAACCCCTGACACCCTTACTGATCAAGAATCTGTCAATCTCAGCCTTAAAAATATCCATTGACTTGGCCTCTACAGACATCTGTGGCAATGAATTCCACAGATTTGCCATCATCTTTTAATTCTGAGGTTATGACCTCTGATCCTTGACTCTCCCACTAGTGGAAACGTCCTCCCCACATCCCCTCTCTGCAGGTTGTTAGAATGTCATTTAAAATTTCAATATAGAACTTCGAACAGTACAGCACAGGAACAGGCCCTTCGGCCCACAATGTCCATGCCCAACATGATGCCAAGTTAAACTAATCTCCTCTGCCTGCACATGATCCCCATTCCTCCATTCTCTGACAAATATCCCTAGACAGTTTTCTTCAAGGTAGGTGGAGAAGTTGGGTTAGGATAGGTCATAGGTACAACACGGAAACAGGCCGCTCGGCCCCTCGGCCCAGGCTGATCAGTAATCCCCGTACACTATCCTACACGCCATGGGGACAATTTACAATTTTACCAAAGCCAATTAACCTACAGACCTGTACGTCCTTGGAGTATGGGAGGAAACCGGAACATCTGGTGAAAAGCTCACAGATCAGGGGGAGAACGTACAAACTCCATAGATCTAACCCAGATCTTTGACGCTGTAAGGTAGCAACTCTACCGCTGCGTCACCGTGCCATCCAATTAGCGCTCTGGAGTTTTGTACCGCCATCTTGTTGTGAATTCTTTCATCAAGGTAGGCGATTTCTCTGCATCCACCCCATCAACTACTTTGACCATATGAAACACCTGACACTGAACACTCAATGATATACTACATTTAATGAAATATGGCCATGGGTTGGTGCAAAGTTTGCTCATTCAACCCTTTTAACTCTGGTATCAAATCAACTACAAAAAATATAGGTAAAATTGGTTCAAGAATTTCCTTACTGCACATTTTTTTTAATGTGAGGTAAACATTATTATTAGACAGCTGTTTAAACAGTCCAGAACTTTCCAGAAAAAACATAACGCGACACTTATCCGGCCAACCGACAAGAAAATCAAGGAACTTACTTTTCATGGCCATGGAATGTTAAAAATTCACACCCACCCAGCTCTCTCTCTGTTAGCACAGTTCCCAGTGAAACTTATGCCAACTTTATAGGCATAATGTTGGAGCAACTCCCACTGCTGGTCAGGATTCACTGGCTGTCAGCCCTGCTTTATTTTACAGCACATCGAGATCCAGAGGACCCTAGGTTTAACATGTGGGGGGGGGGGGGGAAGATTTAATAGGAACACAAGGGCTAACTTTTTCACACAAAGTGTGGTGGGTGTATGGAACGAGCTGCCAGAGGAGGTAGTTGTTTAAGTAACGTTTAGACAGGTACATGGATAGGACAGGTTTAGAGGGATATGGGCCAAACGCAGGCAGGTGAAGATGGGACATGTTGGTTGGTATAGACAAGTTGGGCTGAAGGGCCTGTTTCCACATTGTATGAATCTATGACTCTATGACTGCTCAGAGATTATATGGGGATGGAGCACATGTGGCACATGCGCACAAAATGAACAGCAGAGAGCCTCAATTGTCAAGGTTTAGCCCAGTTAAAGGTGTGGTCTGTACGGTGGTCATGTTTATGAGTATTAAGTGAGTCTGCACATATCCATGACCAAGTTCAAGAGAGAGTTAGATTTAGCTCTTAGGGCTAAGGGAATCAAGGGATATGGGGAAAAAGCAGGAACGGGGTACTGCTTTTGGATGATCAGCCATGATCACATTGGATGGCCCCATAGCAGAAGCATCCCAATCGTGGGGCTGGAAACTGGACGAATCCTGAGCTAATTCAGCTACCACCATCATCTATAGCGACACATGTGATGGCTTCCACTGATTGTCGGCAGAGGCTTGCGTCCTTTTCAGGACAGACGACAGGCACGTGCCGTCAGGGTAGGCAAGGTAGACAGTGCCTACCCTGACTAAAATTATAAAATAGTAATTATTTTATATATAAATATAATATATATATAAAACATACATAAAATGGTCATAAATAATAAAGGCACGGGAGAATTATGCCTTCCTAAGAGATCAATCTCTTAGGGAGGCATAATTCTCCCGTGCCTTTCATCAGCAGTACGTGTTAAACACGGAAGTATGTGCTACTCACGTGCCATCGACGCTGCTTCAAGCCATCAATGGGAACGGTGCGTAAAGGCAGCTGGAACTCTGCCTTTACACTGTGGACCAGTGCATGTGCTGCGTTGCGCACTGCGCATGCGCACCAGCCTACTGCGCACGCGCATGCGTAGGTTTCTTAGCGGGATTTTCAAGGGTGGACAGTGATTACCTGAAGAGTTTCACGAAGCAACCTTATGGATATTTTTGCTGCAAACAAAGAGAGAAGAATGGATTTTGTGCACAAATAATATGGTAAGTAAATTCTTTGGAGCTATATGTTTTTAAATACTTTATTAAGAGATAGGACCTATTGAGAACAAATTACATGATAAAAGTCGAGAGAACAATCTGCGCATGCGCGGTTTCCACGATTTAAAAATAGCCCAATGACAGTACATGGGGGAGGGAACAATGTGCGCATGCGCAGTTACAAGATTAATAAAAAGCCGACTGACAGCTCACTGGGGAGAGAATAATCTGCGCATGCGCGGATTTCAAGCTTTTTAAAAGCCACTGCCTACCCTGGCTGATTACTCACGGCACGTGCCTGGCGGACGATGACAGTGAGGTCAACATTTCTAACAAGATGGACACAAAAAGAAGATCACATGGAATGGTGGTGCTAGCTCAAAGGGCCGAATGGCCTACACCTGCACCTATTTTCTATGTTTCTGTCTTTCTATGTGATAGCAAATATACAAGATGGGAGTAGGTAAAGCATGACAAGTGGGTAGTTATAAGGAAGGAATGATTTTTATTTCTGTATAGAGCTTTACACAACCACATGGCATCATAAACCAATTGAATACTTTTTCAGCAGTGATGACTGTTTTCATTTGGAATCAATTTCTGTACAGCAAGTTCATATTAATGGATAATATTAAAGGATTTGATATTCTCCTTTTAGTAATGTGAATGTTATTGGTAATTACGGATATGCTACACTGTCTCTTCACAGTGTAGAGGCAGAACTAATTTCCATTGGAGCGGCAGAGTGGTGCAGCGGTAGAGTTACTGCCTTACAGTGCCAGAGTCCTGGGTTCGATCCTGACTACAGGCGTCCTCTGTACAGGGTTTGTACGTTCTCTCTGTGACCCCATGGGGTTTTCGCCAGGTGCTCCGTTTCCTCCCAACACTCCAAAGATGTACAGATTTGTAGGTTAATTGGCTATGGTAAAAATTGTAAATTGTCCCGAGTATGTGTAGGATAGTGCTAGTGTACGGGGATCGCTGGTCAGCGGGGCCTTGATGGGCCTGTTTGAAGAGCCAGTTTCTGTGCCGTATCTATAAACTAAACTAATCTCTACAGTTCTGGTCCAACCGTTCTGAGAAGACACAGCATGTGTAAGATAAAGAGTGAAACCTCCATTACATCTTTCTTTCAAAGTCTCTATGGATAGTATTCCATAGTTTAGAAACAAAATGGATGTAATGTCAAAAAGGATGTAATGCTGAGGCTTTCTAAGGCACTGGTTGGACTGCATTTGGAATATTGTGAGCAGTTTTGGGAATCATATCTAAGGAATGATGGTGCACAAAAATGCTGGAGAAACTCAGCGGGTGCAGCAGCATCTATGGAGCGAAGGAAATAGGCAACCCTTCTTCAGACTGATAGGGGGTGGGGGGAGGCGGGGACAAGAAAGGAAAAAGGAGGAGCCCGAGGGCTGAGGGAGTGGTAGGAAGGGGAGGAGACAACAAGGGTTAACAGAATTGTGAGGAATCGATGTTCATGCCACCAGGATGCAGACTCCCCAGGCGGAATATGAGGTGCTGTTCCTCCAATTTCCGGTGTTGCTCACTCTGGCCGTGGAGGAGGCCCAGGACAGAGAGGTCGGATACGGAATGGGAGGGGGAGTTGAAGTGCTGAGCTACCGGGAGGTCGGGTTGGTTATTGCGAACTGAGCGTAGATGTTCGGCGAAACGGTCGCCAAGCCTCCGCTTGTTCTCACTGATATAGATCAGCTGGCATCTAGAGCAGCGGATGCAATAGATGGTCATCATATGTTAACCCAATCATTCCTTGGATAATATTTGTCAAACATGTCTGGACCCTCTCCAATGCCAGAACATCATTCCTTAGAGGGTCCAGCCGAGTTTGACAAATAGTATCCAAGGAATGATTGGGTTAACATATGATGAGCGTTTGTCAGCACTGGGCCTGTACTCACTAGAATTTAGAAGGGTGAGGGGGGACCTCATTGAAACGTACCGAATAGTGAAAGGCCTGGATAGAGTGAATGTGTGGAGGATGTTTCCACAAGTGGGAGAGTCTAGGACCAGAGGCCATGGCCTCAAAATTAAAGCACATCTAGTCAAGTCAAGTCAACTTTCTTTGACACATAAACATACGAGATGTACAGTGAAATAAAAGTGGCAATGTATCTTTAGAAAGGAGATAAGAAGGAATTTCTTTAGTCAGAGGGTGGTGAATCTGTGGAATTCATGGCCACAGATGATCATGGAGGCCAAGTCATTGGGTATTTTTCAGGCGGAGATTGACAGATTCGTGATTAGAAAGGGTGTCAGGGGTTCTGGCGAGAAGGCAGGAGAATGAGGTTGAGAGGGAAAAATGGATCAGCCATGATTGAGTGGCAAAGTAGACTTGATGGGCCAAATGGCCTAAATCTGCACCAAGAACTTATTAACATATGAACATGAAAATCAATTTTGCACTGTCCACTTGATACTTCTGTCATATTTATTAGAGTGGTTGTAGCGAATGCAGCGCCGGAGACCCGGGTTCGATCCCGACCACGGGTGCTGTCTGTACGGAGTTTGTACGTTCTCTCCGAGATCTTCGGTTTCCTCCAAGTCTCCAAAGACGTACAGGTTTGGAGGTTAATTGGCTTGGTAAATGTAAAAAATGTCCCTGGTGGGCGTAGGATAGTGTTAATTTGCAGGGATCGCTGGTCGGTGCGGACCAGAAGGGCCGAAGGGCCTGTACCTCTAAACCAAACTAAACCAAACTTCAGGGCTGCCAACAGCATGACTTAGATACAGAGTGTGGCTTCATCTCTCCTCTCAGTCTCTGTCTTTCCTGATCTCATTTAGTTCGCTTCCCTTGGACAGTAACTTCATTTCCCCTATCCCAAGTCTGGATTTGCCTTGACAATGAATAGCAACATGGTGTGGCGGGATAGATTCAGAGAAACTATGCTCACTTTGTCTCGCACAGATGTCACGGGCGAGTTAGACCAAAATAAAATCCTCGTTGGCCATATCCCCTGCATGAACACAGTGACCCTTTTGAGGGGAGCAACATTTTTACGAAGAAGGCCGGTGACTTGAGCTCTTATGGATAAATAGACAAAGATGTGGATTTTTCAAATCCCTGGAAAATTGTATTATAACTGGAATTTGACCAGGAACAACACATTTATTTTAAAATGCGATAAAATAAATCAGTTTCAAGTACACCCTCTCAGCGTTCAAGGTTTGTGACTGACCCTGATATTTAAGCCAATGGTAATATATCAAATATTCCCAGGGACAGGCCTGTAGGCAGGAATTACAGCCATTTCATAGGGAGAAACTGCAGATGCTGGTTTAAACCGAAGATAGACACTAAAAGCTGGAGTAACTTAGCGAGACAGGCAGCAGCTCTGGAGAGGAATGGGTGACCCTAACCAGTCTGAAGAAGGGTCTAGACCCCAAACGTCACCCATTCCTTCTCTCCAGAGATGCTGCCTATCCCGCTGAGTTTACTCCAGCTTTTAGTGTCTATCTTCATAGCTTGATACTCACAGTGAATGTGGGAACAAGCAGTCACCCTAACACTTTTGTCTGTGAAAATTCTGCATCCTATTTCTCAAAAGAAATGTGGAATTAGATGGGTACAGGTTACAGTGTTAGAATGACCTTTCAGTCCTGTTCATTTTTCATATTCATTTGAGATTTTCACCCTGTTGCAGATTGACGGAAAGTTTAATGCCTGATCCCAATCAAGGGGACTGTAATTAAAAAATGAATGGTGTTGAATCTGGTTACATCTCACACAAGTAGGCCTCAGCTGACAGCTGCACGGTGTGCCTGTGTGTTCTTTCCTCACGCCCGTTGTAAGCTTGTATGGGAGCAATGAAGCGGGTCATTAAGTTATTCTGCCGCAGATAGAGGGAATGGGAGGGAAGGGGGTCATTTGAGAGCAGATGTGTGCTGAACACTGCCATGCTTGCTTTGTGGGACACTTTCAGCAAGGTCGAGGAGATGGAGGTGGGGAATCTGATGCATTTTAGATTTAGCTCAAGTTGAAAGATTCAGTTTACCAAATATCATGTTCGGGGGGGATCTTCAATTTGAGAGCCACCCACCCCCGTACATTTGCATTTGCTTACTGTAATGCAGAGTGTAACATTGTGGGCGGCACAGTGGCACGGCTGGTAGAGTCGCTGCCTCACAGTGCCAGAGACCCAGCTTCGATCCTGACCTCGGGTGCTGACGAATTGGAGTTTGCACGTTCTCCCTGTGAACTCATGGGTTTCCTCCGGGTGCTCCGGTTTCCTCCCAAAGACGTGCGGGTTTGTAGGCTACTTGAAGTCTGTAAAATTGCCACAAATGTGTCGGGATAGGATGAGGCAGTGGGATAACATAAAACTAGCATGAACGGGTGGCTAGTGGTCAGCATGGACTCATAGAAACATAGAAACATAGAAATTAGGTGCAGGAGTAGGCCATTCGGCCCTTCGAGCCTGCACCGCCATTCAATATGATCATGGCTGATCCTCCAACTCAGTATCCCGTACCTGCCTTCTCTCCATACCCTCTGATCCCCTTAGCCACAAGGGCCACATCTAACTCCCTCTTAAATATAGCCAATGAACTGGCCTCAAATACCCTCTGTGGCAGAGAGTTCCAGAGACCCACCACTCTCTGTGTGAAAAAAGTCCTTCTCATCTCGGTCCTAAAGGATTTCCCCCTTATCCTTAAGCTGTGACCCCTTGTCCTGGACCTCCCCAACATCGGGAACAATCTTCGTGCATCTAGCCTGTCCAACCCCTTAAGAATTTTGTAAGTTTCTATAACATCCCCTCTCAATCTCCTAAATTCTAGAGAGTATAAACCGAGTCTATGCAGTCTTTGTTCATAAGACAGTCCTGACATCCCAGGAATCAGTCTGGTGAACCTTCTCTGCACTCCCTCTATGGCAATAATGCCCTTCCTCAGATTTGGAGACCAGAACTGCACGCAATACTCCAGGTGTGGTCTCACCAAGACCCTATACAACTGAAGTAGAACCTCCCTGCTCCTATACTCAAATCCTTCAGCCCACTCAGTGGACAGGCTAGATGCAGGAAGATTGTTCCCGATGTTGGGGAGGTCCAGGACAAGGGGTCACAGCTTAAGGATAAGGGGGAAATCCTTTAGGACCGAGATGAGAAGGACTTTTTTCACACAGAGAGTGGTGGGTCTCTGGAACTCTCTGCCACAGAGGGTAGTTGAGGCCAGTTCATTGGCTATATTTAAGAGGGAGTTAGATGTGGCCCTTGTTGCTAAGGGGATCAGAGGGTATGAAGAGAAGGCAGGTACGGGATTGTAGTTAATTGTCTGCTGAAATTTACCCCTAGAATGTAGTGAGTGGGTGTGAAAGTGGTATAACACAGAACTAGTGCGAATGGGTGACTGATGGTCAGTATGGACGGTGGGCTGAAGGGCCTGTTTCCATGATGCTTCTCTAAACTAAACTTAGATTGTAGTGAAACAAAACACCACTTTTCATATAACAAGCAGCCACAAAATGAAGGTCATTCATTTACCATTTACTGAGATTGACAATAGACAATAGACAATAGACAATAGACAATAGACAGTAGGTGCAGGAGTAGACCATTTGGCCCTTCGAGCCAGCACCGCCATTCAATGTGATCACGGCTGATCATCCCCAATCTGTACCCCGTTCCTGCCTTCTCCCCATATCCCCTGACACCGCTATTTTTAAGAGCTCTATCTAGCTCTCTCTTGAAAGCATCAAGCTCTTGAAAGGTGTTGGTTGATGATAAGTATTGGCCAGCGGGTCAGTGCTTCTGACAATACTGTGGGATATTTAACACCTACTATGTGCCATGTTATTTGTACAAAAGGAATCGTCAGTCACTGTCTCAGAAAAAGGGTTAATCATACATTTTGGAGCCATGCAGCCTGACTCGTTTACAATATCTTGAGAATATTTATGACCATCTGCTATGAAGAGCAATCTTAATATCAATAATCAGTCGAGATACGGCAGAGAGAGCGCGGATTCTAGTAGGGTCTCGCCCCGAAACGTCACCCATTCCTTCTTTCCAGAGATGCTGCCTGTCCCGCTGAATTACACCAACTTCAAACTTGCGTCAAACTTCAGGACAAAAATAATGTTATCCAGGGCCGGACATACCAGTAGGGGCTTGGAACTCCATGTCCTCCCTTGCAAATCAAATCCTGCCAAGAAGCATAAATTTTCCAGCATCCCTCTCTTCCCATCCCCCTCTCCCTCCCTCCCCCAAAATCAGTCTGAAGAAGGATCGGAACCCAGGAGGTCACCTATCCTGGTTCCCCAGGGATGCTGCCCGACCTGCTGTGTTACTCCGGCACTTCGAGTCCTTTTAGAAATGGTGCTGTTTAACTTGAAACAACTAAACAGCAAATGTCCTCGTTCAACACCTTTAAGAATTGTAGTCGCCAAAGATGCCTCTCCCCTGTGCCCCACCTGGACTTGGACCTATTTCTCGCCTCCTCCTCCTCCTTCTACATTCCTTCCTCCAGCTTCACAATTCGCAACTTCCATCTTTTCAAGTCTGGCCTTTGTCCAAACGTATGCCTATCAAAAAACCCTCCTCACCTGTATCAACCCATATAGGCGAGGCTTTGCCCTATTCCTCCTCCCTTCTAGCTTTCTATCCCCCCCCCCCCAACAATTAGTTTGAATGGGGGTCCCGAACCAAAACGTCACTTAGATTCCTCTCCATGTTTTATTTCCTGAGATGCTGCCTGACCCGCTGAGTGACTCCAGTACTTTTTGTCTTCGCATCCAAATAACAGGGTTGATGTAGACTTTCTCTGAAGGCTTGAGATGTTGTAGTTGGCAGTATCTTGACATGATGATTACTGCTTTCTGGTGAGCCTTGCCAATATTTTGTGTGAGAGGCCATTTTCTTGTTTAGTGCTATTTAGAAATCACTGCAGATGGTTATGTAAACCCACAGTGCAGCATTTAATTGTGCTTTAGTTGTTTTCCCGATGACAGTATGGAATAAAGAATAGCAAACAAACAGAAAACCTGTGAGGGAAGGAACTGCAGATGCTGGTTTATACCGAAGATAGACACAAAGTGCTGGAGTAACTCAGCGGATCAGGCAGCATTTCTGGAGAAAATGGATGGGTGATGTTTCAGCTCGGAACCCTTCTTCAGTCTGAAGGTAGAATGGGGGTGGGGGTGGGGGGGGGGGGGGGATGCAACTAGAGATAGGAAAAGGCCAGAACAAAGCAGGGCTAAGTCTGAAGAAGGGTCTCGACCCGAAACGTCACCCATCTCCTTCGCTCCTTAGATGCTGCTGCACCCGCTGAGTTTCTCCAGCTTTTTGTGTAACCCCCAGGGCTAACAACAAATGACTAAGGAAGGGTGAAGCCCATTATTGTCTGAGGAACAGGTGATAAGGAAGGGGTACAGGGATACAAACAGTGGATGACTAGTAGGATGACTAGGGTGGGGTGTGGGGGAAGAGAGGGAATGCAGGGGATAATTGAAATGAGAGAAATCAATGTTCATACCGCTGGGTTGTAAACTGCCCAAGCGAAATATGCCTTAAGGGCCTGTCCCACTTGGGCATCATTTGCGCCAAGTGCTCTTGAGGGTCCTGCTCCTTTTGGGAGCCATTTGCGATGTCGTTCGTACTTAGTCCGGTCTCCGTGGCAAGGGTTTTCCCAGTGAAAAATGTTCAAAACTACACGCGTTTATGCCCGGGTGGTCACGTGGTGCGGCGCTCAAATGACACGCAAATGGCGCGCCGACGGCGTACGGGTGGCGCATGTTACAGACGTTGATGCACAGTGATGCATAATATATGAGCATAGGCAATGTTCGTGCTTCACCGTGCGTAACCATGCGTCACCACATGCTGTATGTACGCCGTCACTACGTCAGCGTACACCATCAGTACGTCAGCGTGCGCAAGGGTTACGTCACGTAGGTGGCACACGAGGATTTTGAGCATTCCAAAATCTAGGGGTGCCGCGCATTACGGCGCATCACTGCACACGCCACCACACCTCACCACGTGCCATGCGCGCATCACCACGCGCCAACCAATTTTTAGGATGTGGGACAGGACCTTTAGTTCTCTGATTTCCATAAGGTTCTTGTTTTTCAGATCAGTTTGACGTTCCATCAGAGAGAAGTGCTGCTCTGTCCAAATGGAGGCTTGAGCTCATGACCTTCCATCTTAGGAGATTGGTGTTGCAATGGGCAGATCCAACAGCACTGGGGTGTGAAAATGAAAGAGAGAAGGGAACTTCTCCGGCTCCGCCTGTATCCGCCTGTCTCCGCCTGTCTTCGCCTCTTCCTTTCTTTTTCCCGCCCCCCCCCCCCCGACATCAGTCTGAAGAAGGGTCTCGACCCGAAACGTCGCCTACTCCTTTTCTCCACAAAAGCTGCCTCACCCACTGAGTTTCTCCAGTATTTTTTGTCTACTTTCGATTTTTCCAGCAACTGCAGTTCCTTCTTAAACAGGAATCAATCAGGTTTCCTTCTCCAGGTCACTGTCTGAGAATATCTCAGTGGTGACACGGTGGTGCAGCTGGTAGAGCTACTGCTTCAAAGCGTTAGAGACTTAGGTTCAATCCTGACCTCGGGTGCTGTTTGTGTAGAGCCTGCATTTTCTCCCTGCGACCATGTGGGTTTCTTCCGGATGCTCCGGTTTCCTCCCACATACCAAAGACATGTGGGTTTGTGGGTTTATTGGCTTCCATAAATTGCTCCTTGGTGTGTAGGGAGTGGGTGCAAAGGTGGGATAATATGGAACTAGTACGATCAGTTGATCGATTAACAATGGTAATCTTGTGGGCCAAAGGGCCTGTTTCCATGCTATACGTCAAAACTAAACTGCACTGTCCATTGCTTTTACATTAGCCAAGATCAACCAAGATTAGCCCAAATTTTAGTCTGACAAGATTAGTTTTGTGCCAAAAAAGTTGAACACATGGTGATAAATTGGGTTGTTAAATTCTAGGGCCTTTAGTTTTGCTTGGGTTCCCATGGATGGTGTACCAACATCTGTAGGTGATCCTGTAGAGTAATTCAGTATTTAAAGAGGTCTCTGGTCAATCCGTTCAAGTGATTCTGCAGAGGGTATGACAATCATCAACAGATATATTTGCATTTACAACTGGACCTAGGGGACCCTCCGTGTGGGTCAGTATTTTCAGCGATTCAGGACAGGGGTCCTCATGTATATTGGTATTTCAAGGGAGTCCTTGCAAGAATGTGGAACCCAGAGGTGTGCCAATATTTACAATGGATTTTGTGGAAGTGTGCCAGTATTGATAGGGATTATTATATTATAGTATATTATAGTATATTATATTATATTATAGTATATTATAGTATATTATATTATATTATAGTATATTATAATATATTATATTATGTTATATTATATTATATTATATTATATTATATGATATTATATGATATTATATTATATGATATTAAGACAACACCAACAATAATAATAATAATAATATTAATAATATTATTATTATTAATAATAATAATAACATAATAGGTGCACTGAGTCCCTGGCCCAGAGTAGGAGAATCGAGGACCAGAGGACATAAGTTCAAGGTGAAGGAAAAAAGATTTAATAGGAATCTGAGGGGTAGTTGAGGCTGAGGGGTAGTTGAGGTTGAGTATCCCAATGATTAAGAAACAGTTCGACATGTACATGGATAGGACAGGTTTGGAGGGATATGGACCAAGCGCAGGTAGGCTGGGACATGTTGGCTGGTGTGGGCAAGTTGGGCTGAAAGGCCTGTTTCCACACTGTATGACTATGATTCTAATAACAACAACAATAATAATGTTGTGGAAGTATGCTAGTAATGATAGGGATTATTATATTATATTATATGATGACAATAATAATAACAACACACCGGCCACACCGGCCAACATGTACCAGCTACACTAGTCCCACCTATCTAATAATAACAACAATAATTTTACTTATGGTTATTATTATTATTATTATTATTATTATTATTATTATTATTATTACTATCGGTATTTGGCACATTTTCTGTCTCGGTATCTTCCTTATGATCTTTCTATCATACTGGAACAAGTTAATAATTTAGACAATGAATAGTGAAATGTATTCCTAAAAACAATCCCAGGGACAAAGTCAGGCTTATAGTCACTTGTATCCCAAATGGCCTCTCCCTCTGAAACGTTGATCGCCAAATATTGTTGCAACATTGACCTTAAGATTGTCAACCTTTAAACGGAGAGCAATATTTCAGACCAATTATTGTCCATGACCCAGTATTACATCCTTGGTTAAATTCAAGGGGAAGTGTGTGAGTATTTGCAGGGCTCCCCTGGAAATGTGTATTTACAGGAAGGCTCTTGATGCATGTCAGTTTTTGCATGGAGTGACTGATAATGTATCAATATTCGCACGGAGCCGCTGTGAGAATACGGGTATCTACAGTCAGTTTTTATAGGAGGGTATCTATGTCTACGCCAGAAACTAGAGTGTGTCCCTGGGAATGTGTCAGCATTTACAGGGGGCTTTTGGAAATGAGTCAGTGATCATAGAGAGTCCCTGTCAGATTATCAGTAATTATGAGGAGTCCCTGTCAGGGGGTCGGTATTTACAGAGCGTTCTTCTGGGAACTACAGATGCTGGTTTAAACCGAAGATAGACACAAAAAGCTGGGGTGACTCAGCGGGACAGGAGGCATCTCTGGAGAGAAGGAATGGATGACGTTTCGGGTCGAGTCTGAAGAAGGGACTTGACCCGAAACGTCACCCATTCCTTCTCTCCAGAGATGCCGCCTGTCCTGCTGAGTCACTCCAGCTTTTTGTGTGCCTCTGAGAGTATCAGTTTTTTATAGGGAATCCCTGGGACTATGTCAGTAGTTATTACAGTGAGTCCCTGGGAATGTATAGGTATTTACAGGGAGCCATTGGGAACGAGTCAGTAATTATTGTGAGTCCCTGGGAGTGTGTCAGTGTTTACAGCGAGTTGCTGTGAGGGTGTTGGTGTTTATAGGGAATTCCCAGGAGTCTGTCAGTAGTCACAGGTATCCCCTAGGTAGGTGCTAACATTCACACAAAGTTGAGAATACTCTAGGTGTTTATAAAATAACACCTAGCGTAAACAACAGCATGTCTCCGTGCCTCAGTATAAACTCGCTGATTTATAAACTGGCCAGGGAACTGACATTGACAGGAGATTCCCCCACATTAATAAGGCACATGAGTAATGACCTCTGGTGAGCGATTTAATTCCTGTGGAATTGTAGCTGGCTTGAATCAACCCCATTGGTAAGAAATGAGTAAAAATGTACTGGTGATGTAATGTAATGTTGTCTAATGAATAAAACAGGGAAGTATAAAGAATAAAAAACACACTCAAAGTACTGGAGCAACTTAGAGGGTCAGGCAGCATCTCCGGAGAACATGGATGGGCGATGTGTGTAGGAAGGAACTGCAGATACTGGTTTAAACCAAAGATAGACACACATTGCTGGAGTAACTCAGCGGGACAGGCAGCATCTCTGGAGAGAAGGAATGGGTGACGTTTCGGGTCGAGACCCTTCTTCAGACAGGCGATGTTTCAAGTTGGGACTCTTCTTCGGATTGGTTGTTGCGAGGGTGGGGGGGACAAGCTGGAAGAGAGGTGGGGGCGGGACAAAGACTGCCGAGTGATGGGTGGATACAGGTGATGGGGGTTTTGATTGGCAGATGGTAGGGCAAAGGGCAGAGATGACAAGGCAAAAACGGTGAGAAATTTGAAGCCAGAGGAAGGAATATGAGTGGAAGGGGGTGGGGAATGGGGGAAAGGGAGAAATAGATACGCATCCAGGTGTGGCAGATAGAAAAAGAATTGAAAAAAAGTGGGGGTTGAGAAAGGGGGAATTGTTTGTGGGTTAAGGACAACAAGGTCATAAGAAATAGGAGCAGAATTAGGCCATTCTGCCCATCAAGTCTACTCCGCCATTCAATCATGGCTAATCTATCTCTCCCTTTGAACCCCATTCCCCTGCCTTCTTCCCATAACTCCTGACACCTGTACCAATCAAAAATCTATCTGTCTCTGCCTTAAAGATATCTATTGACGACCTCCACAGCCTCCTGTGGCAAAGAATTCCACAGATTCACCTCCCTCTGAGTAAAGAAATTCCGCCTCATCTCCTTCCTAATGGAACGTCCTTTAATTCTGAGGCAGTGATCTCTTGTCCTGGACGCTCCCACTCGTGGAAACATCCTCCGTTTTGTTATCTAAAATTGGAGAATTCTATGTTCACCCCGTTTAGTGTAAGCTGCCCAAGTAGCTATTCCTCCAGTTTGGGTGGGGTCTCACTCTTGCAATGGAGGAGGCCCAGGACAGAGAGGCCAGTATGGGCCTCATTGGACAAAGTCAGCATGGATTTACGAAAGGTAAATCATGTCTGACAAATCTGATAGAATTTTTCGAGGATGTAACTAGTAGAGTGGATAAGGAAGAACCAGTGTATGTGTTATATCTAGACTTGCAGAAGGCTTTCGACAAGGTCCCGCATAAGAGATTAGCATACAAACTTAAAGCACACGGTATTGGGGGTTCAGTATTGATGTGGATAGAGAACTGGCTAGCAGACAGGAGGCAAAGGGTAGGAGTAAACGGGTCCTTTTCAGAATGGCAGGCAGTGACTAGTGGGGTGCCGCAAGGCTCAGTGCTGGGACCCCAGCTATTTACAATATATATTAATGATTTGGACGAGGGAATTCAATGCAACATCTCCAAATTTGCAGATGATACCAAGCTGGGGGGTATAGTTAGGTGTGAGGAGGATGCTTGGAGGCTGCAGGGTGATTTGGATAGGCTGAGTGAATGGGCAGATGCATGGCAGATGCAGTATAATGTGCATAAATGTGAGGTTATCCACTTTGGTGGCAAAAACATGAGGGTAGACTATTATCTGAATGGTGGCAGATTAGGAAAGGGGGAGATGCAACGAGACCTGGGTGTCATGGTACACCAGTCATTGAAAGTAGGCATGCAGGTGCAGCAGGCAGTGAAGAAAGCAAATGGTATGTTAGCATTCATAGCGAAAGGATTTGAGTATAGGAGCAGGGAGGTTCTACTGCAGTTGTACAGGGTTTTGGTGAGGCCACACCTGGAGTATTGCGTACAGTTTTGGTCTCCAAATCTGAGGAAAGACATCCTTGCCATAGAGGGGGTACAGAGAAGATTCACCAGACTGATTCCTGGGATGTCAGGACTTTCATATGAGGAAAGATTGGATAGACTTGGCTTGTACTCGCTGGAATTTAGAAGATTGAGGGGGGATCTTATAGAAACTTACAAAATTCTTAAGGGGTTGGACAAGCTAGATGCTGGAAGATTGTTCCCGATGTTGGGGGAGTCCAGAACAAGGGGTCACAGTCTAAGGGGGAATTCCTTTAGGACCGAAATGAGGAAAACATTCTTTACACAGAGAGTGGTGAGTCTCTGGAATTCTCTGCCACAGAAGGTAGTTGAGGCCAGTTCATTGGCTATATTTAAGAGGGCGTTAGATGTGGCACTTGTGGCTAAAGGGATCAGGGGATATGGAGAGAAGGCAGGTACGGGATACTGAGTTGGATGATCAGCTATGATCACATTGAATGGCGGTGCAGGCTCGAAGGGCCGAATGGCCTACTCCTGCACCTATTTTCTATGTTTCTATGTTCTATGTTTCTATGGGAATGGGAGTGTTAAAATGTTTCACATCTGTGAGATCCAACAAGCCTTGGCAGCTTGATTGCCAGTTTTAGTGAAATGGCCATGTAGTCTGCACTTGGTCTCAGTGGTCCAAAGTCACATCTGGAGCATCAAATGCGGTAGATGAGGCTAGAGGAGGTGTTCATGAACCTCTGCCTCACTTGGAAGGATAGCTGGGGTCCCTGGATGGAAGCGAGGGAGGAGCTATAAGGACTGATGTTACATCCCTTGCAGACAAAGGTTCACATGCATTTCCTCTAACCTTATCTACTGCATTCCCGATGCGAAATGTCGCCTATCCATGGTCTCCAGAGATGCTGCCTGACCCACTGAGTTAAGGGCCTGTCCTACCAGCATCCGACTCCATGCGATGAGCGCGATCAAACTAGAAGCGGGGGCCGCGCGGAGGTCGGGTGATCCCCTGTACAGGGCCGTTCCCACCAGCATGCGCCTGCATGCGGCAGCGAGGGCTGCGCGGAGGTCGGGTGAGTGGTGCAGCGCGGCACAAAGTGAGGCGAACTTGGAGCGAGGTCTTAAGGTAAGTTCGCCAGGACAGAGAGGGGCACACAGAGAGGGGCACAGAGGCACACACACAGAGGGCCACGGGGCCACACACAGAGAGGGTCACGGAGGCACCTACAGAGAGGGTCACGGAGGCAGGACGTCGAGGCGGTGTGTAATGCGTCGAGGCGACAGCGAGCCGACAAGCTGTTGCCGCGCGGAATTTTTGAACACGGTCAGTTTTTCGGAGCCCCGCGCGATGTCGGGACGAACTCCGCACAATTCCGCACGGCTCCGGCGATCGGAGTGGGACCGGCCCCGCGACACCGGACGGCTCAAGTGACCACATTAGGTCGCACTCATCGCATAGAGTTGCATGCTGGTGGGACAGGCCCTTTACTCCAGCAAGCTGTGATGGTGTCAGCTTAATAGAGAATCCCCAGGAGTGTGTCAGTAGTTACAGGAATTTGTCAACATTCACAACAAGTTGAGAATGCATTAGCCTTTACATAATAGCACCTAGAGTAAACAGAAGCAAGTACCTCCTGCATCAGTATAAACACACACACCTTCAGGGAATTGACATTGACAAGAGATTCTTGTTTTAATATGGCACATAAACAATGAACTGGGGAGTGATTGATTCCTGAGAATTGCAGCTGACTTGATACAACCCCATTGGTGACAAATAACTAAAAATGTAATGAAAACTTTAAAGATACAGTGTGGAAACAGGCCCTTCAGCCCACCGAGTCCGCGCCAACCAGCGATCATCCCTATCCTACACACTAGGGACAATTTACAGAAGCCCATTAACCCACAAGCTTGCACGTCTTTGGAGCGTGGGAGGAAACCGGAGCATCCAAAGAAATCCCGCATGGTCACAGGGAGACATACAAACTCCATACAGACAACACCATGTACAGAGCCGTTCCCACCAGCATGCACCTGCATGCGGCGAGCGTGACCAAACCGGCAGTAGGGGCCGTGTGGAGGTCGGGTGAGTGGCGCAACGCGGCGCAAAGTGAGGCGAACTTGGAGTGAAGTCTAAGGTAAGTTCGCCAGGACAGAGAGGGGTACACAGAGAGGGGCACTGAGGCACACACACACACAGAGGGCCACGGAGCCACACATATAGAGCGCCACGGAGGCACCTACAGATAGGTTCACGGAGGCACGATGTCGGGGCGGTGTGTAAACGTCGAGGCGACTGCGAGCCAACAAGCCGTTGCCGCGTGGAATTTTTGGACATAGTCAGTTTTTCGGAGCCCCGCGCGGTGTTGGGACAAACTCGGGACGAACTCCTCACAATTCCGCACGGCTCCGGCGATCGAAGCGGGACCGGCCCCGCGACGCCGGACGGCTCAAGCGACCACGTTAGGTCGCGCTCATCGCATGGAGTCGCATGCTTGTAGGACAGGCCCTTAAGGCAGCAACCCCACCACTGCGCCACCGTGCCCTCCTCATGAAGTGCGATGAATAAACAGGAAATAATAAAGAATATACTGTAGATTTTGAAATGGAGCTTGCAAAAGAGTTATTTAATACAGAGGGATATTTCTGGCCCATACAATGTACTGAATTGTGCCAGGACGGACGCCAAACTCGCCCAACTTCCAGTTTATTAATTAAATTATAACTGGGCAGGAACCACTGGTAAGATAATTAGAGAAGAAATATCACTGCAATGAAAGGAGAGGTAAATAACAAAACTCTCTGAATGGAAGAGAACTAACTCTTGACTCCACTAAATACTGCTGTGAAAGAGCTTTGAGACGAGATGCAAATTCCCTGATAACTGTTAGCAGTGTGTGAGGTCCTCACAGGTCCAGTGTCGACGAGGTGGCATCTGCTGAGTGACTTTTATTAAACAAGACAGAAAGCGGCAGTACTTTGCCCTGGGTTCTGGCCTTGTATGTGAACCCAAGGCAAAGTACATGTATATGAACATTGTATATGAATGGTTTTTGATTCGTACAGGCATCAAAGGTTAGGGGGGAGAATGGGATTGAGAGGGAAAGATAGATCAGCCATTATTAAAATTTTAGAGTAGACTCGATGGGTTGAATGGCCCAGTTCTGCTCCTATGTCTTATGGTCTTATCGTCTTTATAGTGGACACTGTCATGATGGTAGTGTTGAAGAAGGAACTGCAGATGCTGGAGAATCGAGGGCTACACAAAAAGCTGGAGAAACTCAGCGGGTGCAGCAGCAGCTAAGGAGCGAAGGCGATAGGCGATGTTTCGGGTCGAGACCCTTCTTCAGACATGATGGTAGTACAGTTTCTAAAGGTGTACCGTGACATTTACAGAACTTTCCCAGGGAGTCCACCCATATTTATACTTTGCAGAGGATTAGTATTTGCCACACATGGCTTCTGTATTCACAATTGACCCTGAACAGTTCCTAGGAGCTTGACAGCATTTACGACTGTTTTGGAGAACATGATGAAAGATCAGTAATGTGAAATGTTAAATCTGTTTCTATCCCTATGAATGCTGCCAGACCTGTTCAATATTTCCAAAGTATTCAATTGTTATCGCCAAGGAAGATGTTAGTTTAGTAGAAGGTAAATCTTATTGGCCTTGGCAGGGACAGAATCAATATGCGGCACTCTTTGGATAGCGTGGATAGACATAGTTTTGCAACACCTTGTGTCTTTTTTGGTAAACCAGCATCTGCAGTTCCCTCTGTCTCTTTCTTAATTAAATATTAATGAATATTAATTATCATATTAATATATTATCAGGGGGGGGGGGGGTTAGTGTGTGTGTGATGCCTCAGACTGCTCCCCCACCCCAGAAACCCTGTGTTGAGGGGACAGGACCCAACAGATCCCACTTGGTCTACTGTCCTCTAAAGATGTTGTCTAACCCTCTGAGTTACTCCAGCACTTTGTGCCCTTTTGTGTAAACCAGCGGCTGCAGTTCCTTACGTCTCTCGCTACAATCTATAACATTGGAGTCCCCCAGACTATCTTTAACCAGACTTTACTGGACTTTATTTTGCACTAAACGTTGTTCCCTGTATTCTGTATCTGTACACTGCGGACGGCTTGATTGTAATCATGTACAGTCTCTCTGCTGGCTGGATAGCACGCAGCAAATAAAGCTTTTGACTGCACTTCCGCACACATGACAATAAACTAAACTCTAATGGGCTCAGGCATTTACAGGAATCCTTCAGAGAGTTCAATGATCATAAAGGGTTCAGCAAGTAAATCGACATTTATATGGGCTGGTATATAAAGATGACTTGCAAATATATCAGTGTTTACAAGGAATGTCTGGAATCTGTGAAGTAGGGACTTCTCATCAGTATATACATTATATGGAGCACAGGAACAGGCCATTCGCCCCCAACAGTACACGCCAGCACTTATCTTGTACTTGAGTTCAACCTGTCTATTTTTAACTCCTTTAGTACAAGCCTTTTTCCTTTTATCTCTCAGACTCTTCTACCTTTCCTGCAGTCACACCTCTGTTTTTTTTTCATTTTGTAGCAAGTTTCAGGTCCCCTAGTTTGCTTTCCTGGAAAATACATGACATAGACACGCCTGCAGCTTTGCTCTTCCCCTGGCACAGTGGTGCAGCGTAGAGCCGCTCCCTCACAGCGTCAGAGACCCAGGTTCGACCCTGACCCCGGCTCCTGTCTGTGCGGTGTTTGCATGTTATCCCAGTAACCGTGTTCCTCTGACTGCTCCGGTTTTCTTTCCCACGTCCCAAAGACATGCGGATTTGTAGGTTAATTGGCTTCTGTAAATTGTCCCGTGTGCAAAGGGTGCAACATAGAAAGTGGGATAACTTGTTCCCCCTGACAAGTGGGATGTCACCAATCATGGACGGCATGGACTTGGCGGGCTGAAGGGCCTGTTTCCATGCTGTGTCTCTAAATTCAGGAACCAAAGCTCTCGTTACAGCTGCTTCAGTAATGTAAAGTATGTAAATGAGTAGCATATTTTCATGAGCTATGTGGAGAGGATGGAATATACAAAATGTGTGTGTTTCAACTAGTTATTCTGGTCTCTCAGTGACTCATTAGATTCCTGATATTAGGTGCAGCTGGAATAAGAACACCCACATCTCTCACAGATATGTGTCTTTATAAATGGACGCACTGGAGACTATCAGATGGTAGAATATGGAGCAAAAAAAATCCTCAGTGGGCCAGGCAGTATCTGTGGAGGGAAATGGACAATCCAGATCTTCTTCTTCTTGCGTATGGCGTGCACAGCTGAAAGTTGTAGGACAACTTGTTCTATTTGATCTTAATTGATTGTGCATGCCAGGTTGATTCCATTCGTTGAAACAGGGCGGACCACGTGAAGAATGCAATCTCCCACCCCACAATGCAGTTGAAAAGACTTGATCCAAAACATTGACTGTCCATTTCCTTCCACAGATGCTGCCTGACCTGCTGAGATCCTTCCAACAGTATGCTTTTTGCTCAACTGTATAAATCTTTTATGAATGTAATGTAGTTCTACTATACTCTAGACAATACTGCATACAACATGGGTTACACATGCATTCAGCAATAACATTCCTCCTTTTCAATGTATTCCCTCCAGTAAATGGTTTTTCTTTGGTTGTGCCCCAGTGTAGTGTATCACTGTTTACAGATACTGTGCGGAAGCAGGCCCTTCGGCCCACTGACTCCGTGCAGACCAGCGATCCCTGTACACTAGCACTATCCTACACACTGGGGACAATATACGATCTTTACCAGAGCCAATTAACCTACAAACCTGCATGTCTTCGGAGTGTGGGAAGGAAACCGGAGCACAAGGAGAAAACCCACTCAGTCACGGGGAAAACGTACAAACTCCGTACAGACAGCACCCGTAGTCAGGATGGGATGGGTCTTTGGTGCTGTAAAGGGCCTGTCCTACAAGCATGCAACTCTATGCGATTAGCGCGACCTAACGTGGTCGCTTGAGCCGTCCGGCGTTGCGGGGCCGGTCCCACTTCGATCGCCGGAGCCGTGCGGAATTGTGCGGAGTTCGTCCCGACATCGCGCGGGGCTCCGAAAAACTGACTGTATCCAAAAATTCCGCGCGGCAACGGCTTGTTGGCTCGCAGTCGCCTCGACGCATTACGCACCGCCCTGACATTGTGCCTCCGTGAACCTATCTGTAGGTGCCTCCATGACCCTCTATGTGTGTGGCTCCGTGGCCCTCTCTGTGTGTGCCTCTGTGACCCTCTCTGTGTGCCCCTCTCTGTCCTGGCGAACTTACCTTAGACTTCGCTCCAAGTTCGCCTCACTTTGCGCCGCGTTGCGCCACTCACCCGACCTCCGCGTGGCCCCTGCTGCCGGTTGGGTTGCGCTTGCCGCATGCAGGCGCATGCTGGTGGGAATGGCCCTGTACAGGGGATCACCCGACCTCCGCGGGGCCCCTGCTTCTAGTTTGATCGCGTTCATCGCATAGAGTTGCATGCTGGTAGGCCCTTAAGGCAACAACGCTACACTGTGTCACTGTGCCGCCCATCTGTTTTGAATGATTTTTGTGTTTTTATTCAAGGTTCCTTGGCTCCTCTGTCCCATTTTGAATGTTTTCCTGCATTAACCATGGTTCACTTAAAGTTCTAAATGCATCTGCACATCAATGATTCATACTCCAGACGATAAATAATGAGGTTTTGTTTCTCTCCACAGTCACACATTCAAATGTGCATCTAGGCTGATGCTCCCAGATCTGCACTGCCCTTCGTCACAGATGTGGACACTGGCCTATCCGGCCTTTCAGGTGAGTGGACCCCTCCAAAATATGGGAAGGGATTCCACGCCAGTGGGCCACATGAGTGGCAAGGGTGGGGGAGAAATTTGGGAAATGTATGTAAGCAGTATAGAATGCCTGTATAGCCTCCGAAAATGTCGGATGATTTTTTTTGCACGGTGCATGTATTGTAGATATTTATTATTTTGTAATTTAAAAGAAAAAAGGAAATCGCAACACAGGGACATTTCGCAGAAGAATAGATCAGGTAGATGCACAGAGTTTCTTGCCAAGAGTGGGTGAATGAAAGACCAGAGGACGTAGGTTTAAGGTGAAGGGGAAAAGATTTAATAGGAATTGGAGGGGTAACTTTTTCACACAAATGGTGGTGGGTGTATGGAACAAGCTGCCAGAGGAGATAATTGAGGCAGGGACTATCCCAAAGTTTAAGAAAGAGTTAGACAGATACATGGATAGGTTTGGAGGAATATGGACCAAACGCAGGCAGGTGGGACATGTTGGCCGGTGTGGGCAAATTGGGCCGAAGGGCCTGTTTCCACATAGTCTTTGACTTTATGACTCTATGACTCTAAGAACAAGACTTTTTCACTTGTGTCTGATACAATTTTCACCCCTCTGTTAGAACACTTCAACAGGTTATCTGCTCATTGTGAAATTACAGCTCATGGACCTCCTGGTCTCGTATAGTTTAGATGTACAGCGCTGAAACAGGCCCCTTGGCCCACAGAGTACATGCCAACCAATGATCACCTGTGCACAGGTTCTAACCTACACTCGAGAGACAATTTATCAAAGTCAATCAACCTACAAACCTGCACGTTTTTGGAATGTGGGATTGAAACTGAAGCACCGGGAGAAAACCCACAGGATCACAGGGAGAACGTGTGGATTCCGTACAGACAGCACCTGAGGTCAGGATAGAACCCAGGTCTCTGGCGCTGTAAGGCAGTAAGTCTACTGCTGGTGCCCAAGTTAGCTGCTGCCGTTTCCATGTTACAAGTGACTGCACTTCATTGGCCGTAATACATTACTGGGTTGGAATGAAAATTGAAACTGTGATGAAAACCTTTGGGAATATTTCCAAGCAGATCTGGCGAGACCCAACTTGTGAAACAATGAATTTCATGTTGTGAATGCTTCATCTAATTTTTTGTTTTGTTTACACAGTTCATCTGAACTTGCTCGGCTGGTACGTTGTACATTAGTTGCTGGTGTCTGTAATCCCTGCAACTCCCTCTAACATTTGGTGTTCTTCACTGTAATTTTACCCATCCCCATATGAATCTTTAACTTTTACATTCCCTTTAGGTGACCTGATACCTAATTGTGTTAATATGCAGGCAATGCTGTCATTACACTCAATGTAGAAGTCAATGCTTGCTCTCATTCACACTGTAGCCCAGAGTAGAGAGCGAATGGGAGCAGAACTGTGGAACAGCTGGTAGAGCTGCTGCCTCTGGTGAGACCCAGGTTCGATCCTGACCTCTGGTATTGTCTGTGTGGAGTTTGCATGTTCTCCCTGTGACTGCGTGGGTTTTCTCTGGGTAAACCTGTTCCTTCCCACACTCCAAAGACATACAGTTTTGTAGGTTAATTGGCTTCTGTGAATTGTAAATTGTCCCTAGTGTGTTGGATAGTGCTAGTGTATGGGGTGATCAATGGTCGATGCGGACTCAGTGGGCCGAATAGCCTGTTATCACGCTGTGCTATTAAAGACTAAAGTCTAAAGCTGAAACACCTTGTAATCGTGTCATTGCTGTACATTTCTGAAAGAATCCTGCATAGCATCTTTATGCCTTCTCAGTTCCAATGTGAACCTTTTTCTCAGAGTCTTACCACTCCAATTAGTTTGGTCGCTGTCTTCAGCATCCTTTCAGTTAGAGCCATGTCCTTGCCATTTCAGTGCTGGTGAAGATGACTACTGTATGGTCCCCCTTTCTTTCCCATTCCATGCAAGGCAAGGAACAAACTGCCTACATCTAACTTCCCTTCAAGCAACTTGTCCATTCATGCAGGCCCATTTTTTAACCATCGCCACTAATTTTAAAAACTAGAAATTAAGATGGCTGCTTAAAATAATCTAACTCCACATGTAATATTACAAATAATTCCACACTGGAAGATAGAATTGTTGAAAATTCCTTCATACGATGAGCAAGATTTTTTTTTTTTAATTTCAAAATAGAATTCAAATGATAAATATATACACTACATGAACCTTGCGGAAAATTCATCTGACATTTTCTGAGGCTATACAAATTGATCAATACAGTTTAGACATTTCTTATCCCCAAATTTCACAAATCAGTCCCCCACTCGTGCCACTCATGTGGCCCACTGGCGTGGGATACCTTCCCTTATTTTGAGGGGCGTCTCCACCACACCGTGCCCCCCATGTCCATACGATGCGCAAGACTTCCTTTTATTTCCCAACCCCAACTTGAAGTGACTGGCTTGTTAGTCAATTTAAGTCAAGTACTTATCTACCGACCTGGAGTCACATAAAGGCAAGACTGGAAAACAAAAGCAGGATTCCTTCAGGACATTAGTGAAGCAGATGCATTTTTTACAACAGTGCTATAGTGGTCACTTGTTTTTTTAATCCGGATTAACTTGATTAATTAGTTGAATTTAAATTCTCAGCTGCCAAAGTGGGATCCGAATTCTGGTTCTAAATCATTAGTCCTGTCATCTGGCTTGTTGGTTCAGTAACACAAACACTAAATGCTAATTTCTATTAAGGAGAAAAGCTTTTTCAAAACTTTAGTTTTAGTTTTTAGTTTGAAGATACAGAGCGGAAACAGGCCCTTCATCCCACCGGGTCCATGCCGACCAGCGATCCCCGCACACTAACACTATCCGACACACTCGGGATAATTTACAATTTTTACCGAAGCCAATTAACCTACAAACCCGTACGTCGTTGGAGTGTGGGGGGAAACCGGAGCCACACAGTCACAGGGAGAACGTATGAACTCTGTATAGGCAGCACCCATAGTCAGGATCAAACCTGAGTCCCTGGCACTGTAAGGGAGCAACTCTACCATTGCACCAACGAGCAGCTTCCAAACGATAGCAACTTTCTAAAAACGACCTTCACCTGAACACTTGTCAAGCTAAAACCCCTCTGCCTCATCACCAACCTGTGCTCCTTGGAAAACTTTAGTTATTTCTCTTCAAGAATGGCGAAGGGTCCCGACCTGAAACATCACCTGTCCTTTTTCTTCAAAGATGCTGCCTAACCTGCTGAGTTATTTCAGCATTTTGTGTCTATTTTCAAGAATGATCTTGGCCACCTCTATAAAAGCCAGATGTGTATTTTATGTGTTTTCATAAACACTTTAAGCCTAGGTTAAATTCCAAGTCAAGAGATGAGAGGGAGGGTGAGGAATGTTTAATTGTCATATGTACCACTCATAGTAGTGGGCATAGCTTCATGGTGAGAGGGCAAAGCTTAAACGAGATGTGTGCAGAGGGTGGTTGTTGCCTGGAACGCACTGCCAGGGGCAGTGGTGAAGGCAGATGCGTTAGTGGCGTATGAAGGGCCTGTCACTTAGGCATCATTTGCGCGTCATGCAGGTGGCGTGCGAAGATTTTGTACATCCCAAAATCCTGGGGCGCCTTGCGCGACCGCGCGTCACTGCCTACATCACCACGTACCATGCGCGCGTAATGCACACCATGCGCGCATCACGTTGTGACGCTTAAAAGGATGCTGCGTAAATTACGCGCAAATGATGCCCAAGAGGGACAGGCCCTTGAGGATTTTGGATACGTACAATGGATATTTTTGCTGCTCAACATCATGCCCAGTGGTGTGAGGTGAAAGAAGGCACTGGCTGGGATATGGAGCATCGCAGTAGCAGAGATGACAGTTGATTAATGTCACACGTTACCTGCCTTGGATCCTTCAAGGGAATTTTAATTATGTGCACGTCATCCTCTTTACTAATGTGGTGCCTTGAGATTTATGCCAAAAATATGTGCGCACACGATCTATCTACCAAACCCCATCTTCTAACCAGCCCACATTGCCCAACTCCTGGAAAGGAGATAAGAACTTTGAGAGAGGAGGCTGCAGTACGTGGAGATGGCTGGGGAAGGGAGGAGTTGATAGTACGTGGTCTATGGGACATTTTAAAAAAAAGTTCATATCTGATGGAATCTGATATCTATTTATCTGCTATAAAAATACCTCAAAAGAATTTGGTTACCAAATTTGGAAAGCGCAGAAAGTGTAAACGAGAAAGTTAAATGCTCGGAACTAAGCGTTTGAAAATCATCATCAAAGCTGCTCATGACATCTGGTACAGAGAGGCAGGGCAGCTCTCGTACATACTAATGCTGTCTACCCAAGAGCAGATGGTGTACGATTTTGCACTAGACTTGGGCCAGCATCTGTAACTTGCCCTTGGTGCAATTCCCAAATTGTGTTTGGTTCCTGGAAAATAACTTGGACTACATTCGAAGTCAGATGCAGATCTCAAACCACTTTGGTGAAAGTAATAGAAGCAGACAGCTAGTGGGGATTGAACAGCAAGGTATGAATGCAAACAATGTTTTTTTCAGAGGATGACGTGCTTACTTAATAGTCCCTTAATGGATGCAAAGCAGGTAAAGTGTGATGTGTAGGAAGGGACTGCAGATGCTGGTTTACACCGAAGATAGACACAAAAAGCTGGAGTAACTCAGAGGGTCAGGCAGCATCTCGGGGGAAAAAGAATAGGTGATGTCTCGAATCTCTGAAGAAGGGTCTTGACCCAAAACGTCACCAATTCCTTTTCTCCAGAGATGCTGCCTGACCCGCTAGGTAAAGTGTGATGTTCATCAAAAGTCATGTCTGCCATTGTGATGCCCCACATCCCAGCCAATGTCTTCTTTTAAACTTGTGAGGCATAACTGAGCATAATTTTGAGCTGCAAAATTGATCACCATGGAAACACCTCAACCACTCAACAATCTGATCTCCCCCAGGCTCAAAAATATACAACAGCACCATCATTGAAGTACCCTTGGAAGTGGGGACGATTGTTCCTAATGGCACCATGTCATCTCTCCTTAAGATATCTCATATGATAAAGCAGTCTTTACCTATCTGGTATTAACGCTCCTGCATAGGTTGATAAGTGGTTGCATGTTCTAAGCAGATACTTTCCAACATGAAAGTGGGAGGGATAGAGAAAGGACAGGATTCGGGCTTAGTGACACTAGGTGTGAGTTGTTGGGTACAGAGAGGGCATTCTGAGTCACACATGCATTTATGTTCATAAGTTTTTGGAACAGAATCAGGCCATTTGGTCCTTCAAGTCTACACTTCCATTCAATCATAGCTGATCAATCTTTCCCTCTGAACCACATTCTCCTGCCTTCTCCACATAACCCCTGACACCCTTACTAATCAAATCAAATTATTAGAAGGGTCTGAAGAAGGGTCTCGACCCGAAACGTCGCCTATCTCCTTCGCTCCTTAGATGCTGCTGCACCCGCTGAGTTTCTCCAGCTTTTTGTGTAAATCAAATTATTAGCTCTTTAGAGTCTAGTGAAGATAGTAGAACCAAACAACAGACGGATTTACATGGATAAGACAGGTTTGGAGGGACATGGGCCAAATGTGGGCAGGTAG
Source organism: Raja brachyura (assembly GCA_963514005.1). The sequence goes on along the minus strand of OY740809.1, from coordinate 28,594,361 downwards.
GACTAATGTAGTCCCAGCCATCCATGTTCTCCAGAGGTGTTGCTAGCCCTGCTAAGTTACTCCAGAACTTTGTGGGGTTTTTATTTGTAAGCCAGCAACTGCAGTTTCTTGTGTCTCAACTCTTTGTGTTTTACTCAAGATATCAGCATTTGCAGTTCCTTGTGTCCGCTCTTTGAGTTATGGGGCGAAGGCAGGAGAATGGGGTTGAGACGGAAAGATAGATCAGCCATGATTGAATGGCGGAGCAGACTTGATTGGCCGAATGGCCTACTTCTGCTCCTAGACTCTATGAACTATTTATTCGGGAATGCAAGAGAGATGTTCTTTTAACCAACAAAGGAACTTGCTACCAGAGTGACGCAAATTGCACAGAAAGGGGTGAAATAAATAGATTGATAAGATGGTGGAAGGGATAGGGAGGAGGTTTGTAAAGATCATGACCACCAGCTTAACGACTTGGGCCTGACATTCCTCATATTCCGCTTGGGCAGTCTGCATCCCGGTGGCCTGAACATGGAATTCTCCCAATTTCCGGTAGCCCTTGCTGTCTCCTCCCCTTCCTAGCTCTCCCTCAGCCCTCGGGCTCCTCCTCCTCCTTTTTCCTTTCTTCTCCCCGCCCCCCCCCCACCCTCCATCAGTCTGAAGAAGGGTTTCGGCCATAGATCCGCTATAGGATCTTTGCTTTCGGTCCGAAACGTTGCCTATTTCCTTCGCTCCATAGATGCTGCTGCACCCGTTGAGTTTCTCCAGCACTTTTGTCTACCTTTGGGCCCGAGAACCTGTGTCTGTGCTTTGCATTGTGCATACAGTATGTGCTCAGTGCCCTGTCTACAAAGGACACAAGGTTTGTGGCCATAAACTGAATGAAGAATGATTTCTCTAACTTCATGTAGCCCTTGCCTTCCCTCTCTCTCCATCCCTCCCCCATCCTAGTTCTCCCACTAATTTCACTGACCTCCTGTTTAAATGTTACTGACTGTATGCCTCGTGTCACATTCCCCTCAGCTAACAATGAGCCAATCTACATTTTCCATGATCAACGTCCCCTTTGATCTGTGTTTTCACACCTCACCCTTCCATATCTCTAAACTCCCTCTCATAAGGTCATCAGGAATAGGAGTAGAATTAGGGCATTCGGCCCATCGAGACTACTCTACCATTCAATCATGGCTGATCTATCTCTCCTGCCTAACCCCATTCTCCTGCCTTCTCCCCAAAGCCCCTGACACCCGTACTGATCAAGAATCTATCTATATCTGTTTCAAAAATATCCACTGACGTCCTCCACAGCCTTCTGTGGCAAAGAATTCCACAGATTCACCATCCTCTGACTCTCTCTCCCCTGACAGTCTATAGAAGGCTCTCGACCCAAAACATCACCCGTTCCTTCTCTTCAGGAAAGGAAGTCTGCCTGTCCTGCTGAGTTACTCCAGCATTGTGTGTCTATCACTGGCATTAGAAAGGTGATTAAGAACAACAGGAAGTGCTGTGTTTTATTAGATGGAGTGTGTTTTTGGGTGCGACAGCTGCAGGGAGGAGAATATCTGATTTCTGCGGCATCCTGCAGCCCGTCCTCGCCGCCCACTCACCTGCCGCTGGACCCAGCCTCAGTCCCCACCTAGGCACAGCTGCGATGCTTATCGGCAAAACCACGCTTGACGTGTTCTTCCAGCTGTTGAGTCTCTTGCACCAACTTAACGCAGCAAGCTCAGCTCACCTTACACCCACCAGCTTCCTGCCAGCCTGCCTGACGCAGGGTTTACAGCCGACCATTTCTCCACCGTGCCGCTGTGCTTCCCACATCCTAGGGGCGTACCTGGGCTCCGCTTGCCTGACACATGTTGATGTACAAGCTCATGTCATTTGCTCCTGTCATCCACGCTGTGGTTTGTTTCAAAAGCCTCAGTGTCACTTACGTTCCATTATCTTGATGGCTTTTTATTTGTATTTATAAAATTTGCAGTCCAGATATTTGAATGTCGCTCGAGGTTTTGTGAGGTTGTAACAGGTCGAATAACCTGCTAAAGGTAGACGCAAAATGCTGGAGCATCTCAGCGGGTCAGGCCCCGTCTCTGGGCGATGTTTCGGGTTGGGACCCTTCTTCAGAGTAAATAATGGCTGATTCCATCTGACTACGGATGGGAGACCTCCTCTCCTGAAGGATAATTTTGTTCCTGGTCTGTAGAAGTGTCTCGACCCAAAACGTCACCCATCCTTTTTCTCTCGAGATGCCTCCTGACCCGTTGATTTACTCCAGCGATTTGTGTCTATATTTGGGAATAAACCAGCATCTGCAGTCCTGTGATTCTACAAATAACTCGCTGCTGTTCTCAAAGGTATTACAGGAACATGAGTTTAAAAAAAAAGGCTGAACGCAAATCATTTGTGGTTTATTAAGGAAAATACCCTGGGAACAAATCTTCTGCCATCACTAATTTGGCTACACACACCTAACAAATGGCAAACATCCCTCATAAGCCTTAGATCACACTTAATTTTGTTTAGCTTAGAGATGCACCATGAAAACTGGCACTTCGGCCCACCAAGTTCGCGCTGACCAATAATCACCGGTCTATCCTACACAGTAGGGACAAATTGCAGAAGCCAATTAACCTGCAAACCTGTCGGAAGGATCTGCAGATGCTGGCTTAAACCGAAACAACACACAAAATTCTGGAGCAAATGAGCAGGACTGACAGCATCTCTGGAGCGAGGGAATGGGTGACATTTTGGATCGAGACCCTTCTTCAGACTAGTCGAAACAGACTGATCTATTCTACCTTTTTCTTGATTTCCATTCCCCCCTGTCCTGTTTTCACACCTTACACTTCCTTATCTATGTATCTCCCTCTTCCCTGACACCAGTCTGAAGAAGGGTCTTGACCCAAAACGTCACCCATTCCTTCTCTCCAGAGATGCTGCCTGTCCCGCTGAGGTACTCCAGCATTTTGTGTCTATCTAGTCAAAACAGACTAGTCTGAAGAAGGGTCTCGACCCGAAACGCCGCCCATTCTTTCTCTCAGAGATGCTGTCTGTCCTACACAAGTTACTCCAGCATTTCATGTCTATCTTGAGTTATGTAACAGAAGATGCCAGCTAAAGTCCCTTGAATCTGATTGTTAGTAGCTGCCTCTTTCTCTCACACTCCTACCATCAGACCTTGAATGGATATCTATGGCTATATTTTCATGGCTTAGAGTAAGCATAACTGCTGTATTCAAGGAGAAGCTATTTAACCAAAAAGGAGAAAGGACCAGAAAGAGATACGGATAGAATTGGGAAAAAGAGTAGGTGGATGCAGGGGGAGAATAGATGGGCTGAATGGCCTGTTCTCATAGATTCAATATCATCTTATGTTTCTGTCTTGTAAATGTTATGCAAGCACCTCAGGAACTTTTTCACTTTCTAACAATAAAAAGGAAAGAAAATATACAATGCACAACTTTGAAGTATCTGTGGTCAGAGTTTCTGTATGAAAAACAGTTCTTGTTATGCAGATTATTATGATGTTAAATTGTAAACAGCAATCGGCTGAGCAAGCAAGGCATCAAATGTTTGCATCAGCGATAAAGAACTAGAGAAATTATGTGGGTGGTGTGAGGATATCCTTGGTGCCTGGTGAAATGGGCATACAATTTCAATGCTCACTTAAAGATCTGTATTATTTTGCTGTACATCCAATAGTAAACAAGTGATAGCTAAGGCCGCCAAGAAGAACCCATGGAATGTGACTGCAATGTGTATATTAACCTATGATGAGCATTTGTCGGCACTGGGCCTGTACTCGCTGGAGTTTAGTAGAATGAGGGGCAACCTCATTGAAAGATACAGAATAGTGAAAGGCTTGGATGGGGTGGATGTGGAGAGGATGTTTCCACCTGTGGGAGAGTCTAGGACTAGAGGTCATAGCCTCAAGAATTAAAGGACGTTCTCTTAGGAAGGAGATGAGGAGACATTTCTTTAGTCAGAGGGTGGTGAATCTGTAGAATTCTTTGCCACAGAAGGCTGTGGAGGCTAAGTCAGTGGATATTTTTAAGGCAGAGATAGAGAGAGGCTTGATTAGTACAGGTGTCGGAGGTTATGGGGAGAAGGCAGGAGAATGGGGTTAGGAGGGAGAAATAGATCAGCCATGATTGAATGGCAGAGTAGACTTGTTGGGACGAACGGCCTAATTCTACTCCTATTCCTTATGACCTTATGACCTTATGACTGAGCACTGGCCAAAGAAAGAAAAAAAAATGGTATCTCCATCATGTGTAACACACATTAGACATTAGATGTGTTCTAATGTCTAGAACATTACACTAGAATAGTGTAATGTTCTATTACACTATCCTGTGTAATAGAATTGTTTTCTATTCCAACACGGATAGAAAAGCCGTGGAGACAGAGGGGAGCCGTTGGAGACAGAGGGTGGAGCTACCTGCGCTGTGAGTATAAAGCTAGCGCGGGGCTTGCTTTTCACAGAGGCCCGGGGAGCCGTTGGAGACAGAGGGTGGAGCTACCTGCGCTGTGAGTATAAAGCTAGCGCGGGGCTTGCTTTTCACAGAGGCCCGGGGAGCCGTTGGAGACAGAGGGTGGAGCTACCTGCGCTGTGAGTATAAAGCTAGCGCGGGGCTTGCTTTTCACAGAGGCCCGGGGAGCCGTTGGAGACAGAGGGTGGAGCTACCTGCGCTGTGAGTATAAAGCTAGCGCGGGGCTTGCTTTTCACAGAGGCCCGGGGAGCCGTTGGAGACAGAGGGTGGAGCTACCTGCGCTGTGAGTAGACCAGCAGCTGCAACGTTCCATCTTCCAGTGAGGGAATCTGTTGGAGCCTCTGATTGGTTGAAGAGAACCAGAGGAAGCAGCTGATTGGCTGCAACCCGGGGTTTACATTTCTTCATTTCTGCCTTCAGGTTTAAGGATTCTGGGTGCTAAGGATTCTGGGAGCTAAGGACTCTGGGTGTTAGGGATTCGTTATTTATTAGTAACGTTTAAAGAATAAAGTTTTGTGTTTAATTTAAAAAAAAAATATATATATATATATATATATATATTTAATAGAGCAATTTGGGAGTAAGATGTCAGTGGAGATTGGTCCCGTGGTTTGCTCAGCCTGCAACATGTGGGAGATCAGGGATATGGTCGGTGTCCCTGATGACTACATTTGCAGGAAGTGTGTCCAGCTGCAGCTCCTGGCAGACCGCATGGAACGATTGGAGCTGCGGCTGGATTCATACTGGAGCATCCACGATGCAGAGAAAGTCGTGGACAGCACATACAGCGAGTTGGTCACGCCACAGGTAAAAGGTAAGAGGACAGAAAGGGAGCGGGTGGCCAATAGCCAGCAAAGCAGTAGGCAGACAGTGCAGGAGTCCCCTGCGGTCATCTCCCTACTCAACAGGTTTACCATTTTGGATACTGTTGAGGGAGATGGCTCATCAGGGGAATGCAGCAGCAGCCAAGTTCATGGCACCATGGGTGGCTCTGCAGCACATGATGGGGGAAAAAAGAGGGGAAGGGCTATTGTAATAGGGGATTCAATTGTCAGGGGAATAGATAGGCGTTTCTGCGGCCGCAAAAGAGACTCCAGGATGGTATGTTGCCTCCCTGGTGCAAAGGTCAGGGATGTTACTGAACGGCTGCAGAACATTCTGGAGGGGGAGGGTGAACAGCCAGTTGTCGTGGTGCATATTGGCACCAACGATATAGGGAAAAAAAGGGATGAGGTCCTACAAGGTGAATTTAGGGAGCTAGGAGATAGACTAAAAAGTAGGACTTCAAAGGTAATAATCTCTGGATTATTACCAGTACCACGGGCCAGTCAGAGTAGAAATAGGAGGATATTGCAAATGAATACGTGGCTTGAAAAATGGTGCAAGGGGGAGGGATTCAAATTTTTAGGGCACTGGAACCATTTCTGGGGGAGGTGGGACCAGTACAAACAGGACGGTCTGCACCTGGGCTGGAATGGAACCAATGTCCTTGGGGGAGTGTTTGCTAGTGCTGTCGGGGAGGATTTAAACGAATGTGGCAGGGGGATGGGTACAAGAGCAGAGAGGCAGGTGGGTGTAAAACGAGAGTGGAAGCAATAGGGAGCAAGGTGAAAAGTAAAAGTGGCAGGCAGACAAAACCAGGGCAAAAATCAAAAAGGGCCACTTCTCAACAAAATTGTATAAGGGGTAAGAGCGTAGTAAAAACAAGCCTGAAGGCCTTGTGTCTCAATGCAAGGAGTATTCGTAATAAGGTGGATGAGTTGAACGTGCAGATAGCTATTAATGAGTATGATATAGTTGGGATCACGGAGACATGGCTCCAGGGTGACCAAGGCTGGGAGCTGAACATCCAGGGATATTCAATATTCAGGAGGGATAGAGAGAAAGGAAAAGGAGGTGGGGTAGCGTTGCTGGTTAGAGAGGAGATTAACGCAATGGAAAGTAAGGACATTAGCTTGGAGCATGTGGAATCGGTATGGGTAGAGCTGCGAAACACTAAGGGGCAGAAAACGCTAGTGGGAGTTGTGTACAGGCCACCTAACAGTAGTAGTGAAGTTGGGGATGGTATCAAACAGGAAATTAGAAATGCGTGCAACAAAGGCAAAACAGTTATAATGGGTGACTTCAATTTACATATAGATTGGGTGAATCAAATTGGCAGGGGCGCTGAGGAAGAGGATTTTTTGGAAAGTATGAGGGATAGTTACCTAAATCAACATGTAGAGGAACCAACGAGAGAGCAGGCTATTTTAGACTGGGTATTGAGTAATGAGGAAGGGTTAGTTAGCAGTCTTATTGTGCGTGCCCCCTTGGGCAAGAGTGACCATAATATGGTCGAGTTCTTCATTAGGATGGAGAGTGACATTGTTAATTCAGAAACAATGGTTCTGAACTTAAGGAAAGGTAACTTTGAGGGTATGAGACGTGAATTGGCCAAGATTGACTGGCAATCAATTCTAAAAGGGTTGACGGTGGATACGCAATGGAAGACATTTAAAGACTGCATGGATGAACTACAAAAATTGTTCATCCCAATTTGGCAAAAGAATAGATCAGGGAAGGTAGTGCATCCGTGGATAACAAGGGAAATCAGGGATAGTATCAAAGCAAAGGATGATGCGTACAAAGTAGCCAGAAAAAGCCGCATACCAGAGGACTGGGAGAAATTCAGAGACCAGCAGAGAAGGACAAAGGGCTTGATTAGGAAAGGAAAAATAGATTATGAAAGAAAACTGGCAGGGAACATAAAAACTGACTGCAAAAGTTTTTATAGATATGTGAAGAGAAAGAGATTAGTTAAAACAAATGTAGGTCCTTTGCAGTCAGAAACAGGTGAGTTGATCATGGGGAACAAGGATATGGCGGACCAATTGAATAACTACTTTGGTTCCGTCTTCACTAAGGAAGACATAAATAATCTGCCGGAAATAGCAGGGGACCGAAGGTCAAAGGAGTACTTGAGTGAAATCCAGGTTAGTCGGGAAGTGGTGTTGGGTAAATTAAATGGATTAAAGGCCGATAAATCCCCAGGGCCAGATAGGCTGCATCCCAGAGTACTTAAGGAAGTAGCTCCGGAAATAGTGGATGCATTAGTGATAATCTTTCAAAACTCTTTAGATTCTGGAGTAGTTCCTGAGGATTGGCGGGTAGCAAACGTAACCCCTCTTTTTAAGAAGGGGGGGAGAGAGAAAACGGGGAATTACAGACCAGTTAGTCTAACATCGGTAGTGGGGAAACTGCTAGAGTCAGTTATTAAAGATGGGATAGCAGCACATTTGGAAAGTGGTGAAATCATTGGACAAAGTCAGCATGGATTTACGAAAGGTAAATCATGTCTGACGAATCTTGTGGAATTTTTCGAGGATGTAACTAGTAGCGTGGATGGGGGAGAACCAGTGGATGTGCTGTATCTGGACTTCCAGAAGGCTTTCGACAAGGTCCCACATAAGCGATTAGTATATAAACTTAAAGCATATGGCATTGGGGGTTCAGTATTGATGTGGATAGAGAACTGGCTGGCAAACAGGAAGCAAAGAGTAGGAGTTAACGGGTCGTTTTCACAATGGCAGGTAGTGACTAGTGGGGTACCGCAAGGCTCAGTGCTGGGACCCCAGCTATTTACAATATACATAAATGATCTGGATGAGGGAATTGAAGGCAATATCTCCAAGTTTGCGGATGACACTAAGCTGGGGGGCAGTGTTAGCTGTGAGGAGGATGCTAGGAGAATGCAATGTGACTTGGATAGGCTGGGTGAGTGGGCAAATGTTTGGCAGATGCAGTATAATGTGGATAAATGTGAGGTTATCCACTTTGGTGGCAAAAATAGGAAAACCGACTACTATCTAAATGGTGGCCGATTAGGAAAAGGGGAGATGCAGCGCGACCTGGGTGTCATGGTACACCAGTCATTGAAAGTAGGCATGCAGGTACAGCAGGCAGTGAAGAAAGCCAATGGTATGTTAGCTTTCATAGCAAAAGGATTTGAGTATAGGAGCAGGGAGGTTCTACTTCAGTTGTATAGGGTCTTGGTGAGGCCACACCTGGAGTATTGCGTACAGTTCTGGTCTCCAAATCTGAGGAAGGACATTATTGCCATAGAGGGAGTGCAGCGAAGGTTCACCAGACTGATTCCTGGGATGTCAGGACTGTCTTATGAACAAAGACTGCATAGACTCGATTTATACTCTCTAGAATTTAGGAGATTGAGAGGGGATCTTATAGAAACTTACAAGATTCTTAAGGGGTTGGACAGGCTAGATGCAGGAAGATTGTTCCCGATGTTGGGGAGGTCCAGGACAAGGGGTCACAGCTTAAGGATAAGGGGGAAATCCTTTAGGACCGAGATGAGAAGGAATTTTTTCACACAGAGAGTGGTGTGTCTCTGGAACTCTCTGCCACAGAGGGTAGTTGAGGCCAGTTCATTGGCTATATTTAAGAGGGAGTTAGATGTGGCCCTTGTGGCTAAGGGGATCAGAGGGTATGGAGAGAAGGCAGGTACGGGATACTGAGTTGGATGATCAGCCATGATCATATTGAATGGCGGTGCAGGCTCGAAGGGCCGAATGGCCTACTCCTGCACCTAATTTCTATGTTTCTATGTTTCTAAAAGGTTTAGAAGGATACGGGCCAAATGCAGGCAAATGGTATTGGATTAGATGGGGTATACAGGTCAGCATGGACGGGTTGGGCCAAAGAGCTTGTTTCCATGCTCTATTACTCTTTGACTCGACGACTAAAGGGCCTGTCCCACTTATGTGTCCTTGGCACGCAAATTACGCTACCTCGTGGTCGCGTTGACGCGCACGGGCACCTGGTCCCACTGAGAAGCGCGGAGGGGTATGTAGATGTGCGCGACATCGCTCTGAAATTTTTGTAGCGAACAAAATCTTCGCGGCCAACGGCCTGTCGCGTAACTGACGGCCAAAGTGGGACAGGCCCAAGACCCTGGCGCGACGCAACGTCTCCCCTCCAACAGCAGCAGAAGCAGGCAAACGATCGCCGAACTCGGCCTGGGGCTCACGGCCGCTGCGGTCCAGATCCGCCCCCACTTCTACTCCCAGAGCGGGGCCAAGAAAATTGAAGATAGACACAAAATGCAGGAGTAACTCAGCGGGACCGGCAGCATCTCTGGAGAGAAGCAACGAGTGACATTTCGGGTCAAGACCCTTCTTTTCAGACTGAAGAAGAGTCTCGACACGAAATGTCACCCATTGCTTCTCTCCAGAGATGCTGCTGGTCCTGCTGAGTTACTCCAGCATTTTGTGTCCATCTTCAAATGATGTCACGCGCTCCAGACGGCTGTGCATACGCATGAAATCGCGCACGACCTTCGCGGGACCGTCGCGGCTCAACGCGACCACGAGGGCGCGTATTTTGCGTGCCAAGGACACGTAAGTGGGACAGGCCGTTAAGTCCCACTGGAGTTTGGGACCATGTTTTCCATTAAACAGTTGATGCTGAGCTTAAAGTTGAAAATAGAACAAACTACAAGGAGAAAGTGCCTGTAGGAACAAGGAACGGCGAATCCTGGTTTACCAAGGAAAGAGAAAAAATGCTGGAGTAACTCAGCACGTCAGGCAGCATTCCGACCCAAAATGCCACCTATGTATGTTCTCCGGGGATGCTATCTGACCAGCTGAGTTACTCCAGGGTTTCATGCCTTCCTTTGGGGATTGAGCTTGTCCATTCTCTCCACAGATGCCACCTGACCTGTTGTGTTCTTCCAGCATTTTTTTGTGTTTTTTGCAACTTTCCTATCCATGACACCTGTCAAAATAATATGGGGAGGTGTTAGCTTCAATAATATAGGGTGTGCGTTACTGGACAACAGTGTTCAGGATGTTGTGTATGAAGGATCAAATCCTAACTCTATGTGTTTTATGTTCTATGTAAAACTTTATTTTCAGCGGCGGAGCAAATGCAGATTAAAAAAAGAGTTCAGGGGCCACAACAATGTCAGTTGTGAGTGCAGGAATTGAATCGTAGAGTCACCCAACAGGGAAACAGGCCCTTCGGCCCAACTCATCCATGTCGACCAAGGTGCCTTATCTACGCTAGCCCCACCTACCCACGTTTGGTCCATATTCCTCTAACCCTTTCCTACCTGTGTACCTGCCCAAATGTTGTTACAGTACCTGCCTCAACTACCTTCTCTGGCAGCTTGTTCCATATACCCACCACCTTCTGTGTGAAAAATCTTTCCCGTCTTTAGTTTAGTTTAGTTTGCTATTGTCATGTGCACCGAGGTACAGTGAAAACTTATCCAGTCCTCACATCTTAATTCTATGTATTTTGGTTCTTAATTCCCCATCTCTGGGTAAAAGACACGGTGCATCTCCTCTATCTATTCCCCTCGTGATCTTATACACCTCTACAAGATCACCCCTCAGCTTCCTGCACTTCAAGGAATAAAGTTCTAGCCTGGCCAATCTCTCCCCTTAGCTCAGGCCCTCAAGCGCTAACAACGTCCTCGTAAAGAGCCTGAAGAAGACTTCCAACCCTAAATTGTAATCTGTCCATCCCCTCCACTCACTGAATTCCTCCATCACGTTGTGTTTTGCGCTAGGTTCCAGCATTTACAGTTTCTTGTGTCTCCAACCTTACATTGACGTCACTCTACCAATTTAAAACATGGCCTTGAACTTATTTATCCCTTTTAACATCCTCAGGTTGCCTCCAATAACCAGTGATGTTCCTCTTCGAAGAATAATCAACGTTCCAATGTCTAAAACATGGCAGCCAATTTGTGCCCAGCAAGCTCACACGAATAGGAATGACCAAACAAACACTTACAGTGACGTTTGCTGAGCAGTAAGTATCGACCCAAGACACCGGGGAGAAATCCCCAGTGGTTTTTGGTGAAACAGTGCACTGCGATCTCCATTCCTCCTCTCCAGAGATGCTGCCTGTCCTGCTGAGTTACTCCAGCTTTTTGTGTCTATTGTCAGTTTAATCCAGTATCTGCAGTTCCTTCTTAAACACTGGGATCTCTTGTGGATACCAAAATGGAAAGAGAGGGAAAAAAAGATGCAAAGTTCTGGAGTAATTCATCGGGTCAGGCAGCAATCTTAGGAAAACATGGATACGTGACATTTCGGGTCTGGACCCTTCTTCAGACTGATCAGACAGAGCATTGAATGACAGGGGATTGATTAATTCCTGGACTTGTTCTGTGGACATGTGTAGCAGAAAGGAACCTGCCAGATTATTGCTTTTAGTGGATACATAAATAGTAACGTGTTATCAGAACAGATGGACACTCTTTCAACTGAGATCAGAGAGCCTAGCATGTGGCAGTCTGATAAGGGCGGCAGTAATTAAAGCAGGGCAAAATCAATGATGGTCTCCTTCTGCGCTGCTTCTGTGATCTAATGGAACACCTACAAAACTGCTGAGGCATAAGGATGGGGACAGTTGAAAGTCAAGCAGTATAACATATGGTAGGAATCAGCCCGTGTTGCATCTGCTGGGGGTGAGTACGCTGTCAAACGCAGTCTAACTATTCAGCATTAGAAGATAGACACAAAGTGCTTGAGTAACTCGGCAAGTCAATTATTGGGTCTTTTTAAGTATTAATTGCTTTCGTGTATTGTATATTGTCCATATTGTATTTTCTGTATTTTTTGTCTGCTTTCGTTCTGAATGTGTGGGTTTGATGGATGTTGGCTTCTGGACATCTGAATTTCCCTGAGGGGATCAATAAAGTGTTTATTATTATTATTATTATTATTATCAGGCAACATCTCTGGAGAAAAAAGAGGGGTGACCTTTCTTCAGACTTTGGTATTCAGTGTTAGGTCCCATTGCAAATATTCATGGGGCTCGATGGCTAGATATGACTAGAACCTCAAAAGCTACAAAAACGTGCATTGAAATTAGGAAAGATTCAGACGGGCAGGCGACATCAGTGGGAAGAGAAGCATTCATCGTTTGGTGTTTTCAGCAACTTGCATTGTCTGCATCCTTTTCATAAAACAATCGGTGAATAAAACAAATGGAGGAAATGTTTATTTTACCGCTTCGCTTTTCTTGCCCCCCCCTCCCCCGGGATGATTGTTGCCTCGGTTTCAGAGCGCTGCGTCTTTTGATGCCCAAGATTTGCTGCATAAACCACAGGCATTTGGATCACTTCAGTCAGTTTCTCTGCATTGGCCAAGTGACCATTCAATGCAGCTGTCAAATCTCTTCATCTCAGCATGGTGAGTTAGCGAGCAGAGCAGCCCACAGTAAGAGGATGTGTGGATGGAACAAGTCACACCATCCATGCTTTATCTATCATATCTCTTATGCTGATAGAGGCATTTCAGTAGCAGCAGTCAACAGCAAACATTGACTGCTTTAATTGTAATTAATTGAGCAAATGTTTACGCAAAGGTGGTAGGAGGTAACAATTTTAATTACATTTGCCAAACTGTATTATTGAGCAGCCAAGCAAAAATATTTGTAGTTACATGGTGAGGTGTAAACGTTCCCTTTCAGTTTGCTGAAAGGACTTAGTTGGATTCTGAGCACTGACGGTCTTTTTATCCAATTACATTTCTCCACTGTCTCCAACTGCACTGTAACATTATCAACATCTCTTCTCTTTTAGATAGACACATAATGCTGGAGTAACTCAGTGGGCCAGGCAGCATCACTGGAGAGGAATGGGTGGCCTTTTGGGTTGAGACTCTTCTTCAGACCCAAAACGCCACTCATTCTCTTTCTCTAGTGATGCTGCCTGTCCTGCCGAGTAAAGGGCCTGTCCCACCTGGGTGTCATTTGCGTGTCACGCAGATGGCGCGTGACGATTTTGTACGTCCCAAAATCCTGGGACGCAGCGAGTGACCGAGCGTCACTGCCTGCGTCACCACGCACCATGCGTACGTAAACCGCACCATCAAGTGTGCGGTACGACGCGCGTGTCGTGCGTCGTGACGCGTAAATGATGCGTAAATTACGCGCAAATGACGCCCAAGTGGGACAGGTCCATTACTCCAGCATTTTGTGTCTATCTTCAGTGTAAACCAACATCTGCAGTTCCTTCCTACACATCTCCTGTCTTTTAGATTAGAGATACGGCATGAAAACGAACCCTTCGGTTAACCAAGCCCACACTGATCGTTCACACTAGGTCAATGTTATCATACTTTTTTCTTCCCTGATCAAGGTTTAATTAGCACCACAGTCTCTGCAACAAGATTTATTTCTTAAAGACACAAAGTGCTGGAGGAACTCAATGGGCCGAGCAGCATCTGTGGAGGGAATGGACAGGTGACATTTTGGATCAGGCCCCTTCTTCAGACTCATGTCCATTCCCTCCACAAATGCTGCCTGACCCGTTGAGCTCCTCCAGCACTTTGCGTTTTGCGTAACGCGCCTGTCCCATTTGGCCGTAATTTGCACCTCATTTATGCGCCATATGTAAAATAGGTCGAAGCATCGTTACGCGCGACGTCGCGTGCAAATCACACGTCATCATGCCCTCTGCTGCGCATGATGCCATTAAAATACCCTGCGGCACGTGCCGCAGCATGGTTTACGCACGGTGACGTAACCATGCGTCACCACGCGATACACGTGAGACGTCGGGACGCAGGCGTGCGACACCAATGCGTCAGCGTGCTTACCTAATGTGTCAGCGTGTGTACGCGATACGTCACGCAGGTGGAGCGCAAGGATTTCATGCAGCACGAAATCCTGGAGCACCGCGCGATACCGCGCGCAACTCCACACTCCTCCACGCCTCTCTATGCGCCCGTCCCGCGCTACCCACACGCTACCCGTGCATCACAACGCGACGACCACATTTTTGGAGGTCGCGTAAATGGAGCGCAAATAACGGCCAAGTGGGACTGGCCCTTCAGATTCCAGCATCTGCAGTTCCTTGTGTCTTAAGATTTTTTTTTTGGTCCTTAATCATCCTCACTTTTATTTTGACTCTTATTTTATAGGTAATCTGTTCATAAAACCTACCATGTGATCATTTTGCCTATCTGTTATAATTTGCATTTAAAATATCCTTTTCTCTCATATTCTTTTTCAGATGTATATTAATGTAAAGGTCATATAATTTGTATGAAAAATGGGAAGATTCAATTATTTTCTAAAAGGTGAAGAGCTGAGAAGAGCAGAGGTTGCAAGATATATTCAGGTCCATGATCATGGATCACTGCAGTGTTGTCAGGCACAAAAATAATCAGAATAGTCAAGGGAATATTTACTTTTATAGTTGAAGATCTTAAATGTAAAGAGGAAGACATTTTGCAACAGCAATAGAAGATTCTGAGCTTTCCTTTCTCAAAATGGCGACGGAGAGAGGATGTGTAGGAAGGAACTGCAGATACTGGTTTATACCGAAGATACACACAAAATGCTGGAGTAACTCAGCGGGTCAGGCAGCATCTCTGGCGTAAAAGACCTATTCTTTTTCTCCAGAGATGCTGCCTGACCCGTTGAGTTACTCCAGCATTTTGTGTCTATCTCTGGAGAGAGGATGGGTTGTTCCTGGCCCAGCACAAAGATGAAGAAGGCACACCAGTACCTCCGCTTTCTTCAAAGTTCAAATAAATTTGACATATTACTGATTATACTAACAACCTTTGCAGATGCACTGTAGAATGGATCCGGACTTGTTGTACGTATCATGGCCTGGTATGGCAATTCCAACAAACAGGAATGTAAGAGACTGCAGTGAGTCGTAGACTCAGCCTCGTATAGCATGGACACAGAACCTGCCCACCATCAAAAGCATCTACATGAGGTCCTGGCTCAGGAAGCTGCATCTATCATCAAGGTTCCCCACCATCTCGACCTTCTCACTGTGACCATCAGGCAGGAGGAACAGATGCCTGGGGTTCCACACCACCAAGTTCAGGAGCAGCTACTTTCCCACAACCATCCAGGTTTTGAATTGACCTGAATGACCCTAATCCTACCTCAGCAACGGAACACCATGGACCACCTCTTGCATTAACATGGACATTTTTTGCATATTGTGTTTGGCACTAATGTCTTGTGTTTTGCACACTTTTTCTTCTTGCATAATTTGTGTTTAATTTATGTCTGAGTCCACATATCTCTGATGCTGCTGCAAACAACATTTTCATTTCACGCGTACCTCACAGTACTTGGGCATATGTTAATAAACCCGACAATATGGGGAGTACTGTGCAAAGTTCTGAGGACTTCATCTCATGAATGGTCTCCTAATTTCGAAAGGAGCTCAGTCTTGAATGTCTCAATCCAGCCTCAAATACTCAATACTCCAGGAATTAGTAGGTTAACCTATGATGAGCGTTTGTCGGCACTGGGCCTGTACTCACTGGAGTTTAGAAGAGTGAGGGGGAGTCTCATTGAAACATAGAGAATAGTTTCCATTAGTGGGAGAGTCTAGGACTAGAGTCCATAGCCTCAGAATTAAAGGATGTTCTTTTAGGAAGGAGATGAGGAGAAATCTATTTAGTCAGTAGGTGGTGAATCTGTGGAATTCTTTGCCACAGAAGGTTGTGGAGGCCAAGTCAGTGGATATTTTTTAAGGTAGAGATAGATACAATCTTGATTAGTGCAGGTGTCAGAAGTAATGGGGAGAAGGCAGGAGAATGGGGTTAGGAGGGAGAGATAGATCAGCCATGATTGAATGGCAGAGTAGACTTGATGGGCCAAATTGCCTAATTCATCTCCTATCCCTTATGACCTTGACATGACCTTAAACAAGGCCATCTAAGTTTAAACCATGAAGGATGTTTATGTAACCCAGGGAAGGAGGGGTATAAACATTTGGGGATTTTGAAAAAGAATTGAAGGGGTTGGGAGAAATACACTGGTTTCATACGAGGACAGCCTTAGGACAAGTGGACTAAACCGTAAAATGGAAAAGTTCAGAGGCACCATGTCAAGAACAGTAAAAATATGGAACCCTCACACAGAAAAAGCTACAGATGTTAGCCTGATTATTAATTTTAAATCACGGATTTAACAAAGATAGACAAGAATATAGAGAGTTGTTAAAGAAGGAACTACAGATGCTGGAGAATCGAGGGTTACACAAAAAGCTGGAGAAACTCAGCAGGTGCAGCAGCATCTAAGGAGCGAAGGAGATAGGCGACGTTTCGGGTCGAGACCCTTCTTCAGACTGGTCAGGGATCAGGGAAACGAGAGATATAGACAGTGATGTGGAGAGATAAAGAACTATGAATGAAAGATATGCAAAAAAGTATCGATGATAAAGGAAACAGGCCATTGTAAGCTGTTTGTAGTGTGAAAATGAGAAGCCAGTGCGACTTGGGTGGGGGGGGAGATAGAGAGAGAGAAGGAATGCCAGGGCCCGAGGGCTGAGGGAGAGGTGGGAAGGGGAGGAGGCAGCCTGGGTTAACAGAATTGAGAAAATTCAATGTTTAAGCCCAGAGGATGCAGACTCCCCAAGCAGAATATGAGGTGCTGTTCCTCCAACTTGAGGTGTTGTTCACTCTGGCCGTATATAGAGAATATAAGAATATAGAGAGCTAGGTGGCGGGATAATCCAGTGCACTCAAATGAACAGAGTTACCGAGCCAGGGTCTGCGGCTTAGAGGTGGAGCATAGGTGGGTGGAAAAGGGCTGGAAGGCCACCAATGGACACATGCCCAAGGATCAATATCTGGCCACAGTGGAGATGGAACGGTACCCAAAGAATCAAGGAGATTTAGGGTGACCGGTCAAAGGGAGAACGTGCAAACTCCACACAAACATCACCCGAGGTCAGGATCGAAGCCTGGCATTATGAGGCAGCAGCTCTATCAGCTGGATGGAGACTAAGAGCACAGGGTGCTCAGTAGCATGTGGGGTGGTGGCCAAAAGTTCAAAGGGAGACGTGAGATATATGTGAAAAGAGTAACAACTAAGAGTAGTTTTATTAAAACGTATTTGTTGCGGGAATACTTGAATGTAGTCCTTCCAGCAACAACAGGACTGTTGTATGGGGAATTGTGTCATCCAGTGGATGATTGATGTAGGAACTATTTAAAGCATGGAGAGGTGAATCTCTCGAGGAAATACCCAGATGGATTTCCAAAGGGATGTGATTTGACCTAGAAATGATGATTAGCTAGCTCTACATTTGTACACAGAGAATGTGGGGGCCTGTATCCCAGTTGTGGAGCAATGGTGGAGGCAGACATGATAGGGCATTTAAGAGGCTGTTGGATTGCCATGGAATGGAGGGATATGGATCATAAGTTCCAGGAGCATAATTAGGCCATTGGGCCCATCAAGTCTACTCTTCCAGGCTGATCTATGTTTCCCTCTCTTCCCATTCTCCCGCCTTCTCTCCATAAACCCTGACACCCGTACCAATCCAGAATCTGCCAAACTCCGCCTTAAAAATATCCATTGACTTGGCCTCCATAGCCGTCTGTGGCAAAGAATTCCACAGATTCACCACCCTCTGACTAAAGATCCACAGATTCACCACCCTCTGACTGACTCATGAAGAGGCAACATGTGCGACACGGACATTGTAGTTTGAAGGGCCTGTAGAGGCCAAGTCATTGGGTATTTTGAAGGCGGAGATTGAAAGATGCTTGATTAGTAAGGGTGTCAGGGGTTATGGGGAGAAGGCAGGGGAATGGGTTTGAGAGGGAAAGATAGATCGGCCACGATTGAATGATGGAGTAGACTTGATGGGCCGAGTGGCCTAATTCTGCTCCTAGAACTTATGAACATGAACTCAGGCCCAGGAAAAAGGAAAATCTGAAAATGAGGCAGAATAAAGGACAAGAAAAGAGACAAAAAATAAGCAGTATCCTTAACCAAGAAAAAGCTGTTTTCTTCAGAGAATATAAATTGCTGGTCTGGGTGATGTACAGGTTAATAAAGAGGCTGGAGTGTATTATTAGGCAGTGGCACTGAGAGGTCCATGAAAGGGAAGTTTGAACAATTATTAGTACAGCTCCATCTGATCCCCTGATGTGTTACATCCTGGAACTCCGCTCGAGCCTACAGACCCCTTTTTAACAGAGGTTGAGATCACAGTGAGGGGGCGCTTGCATTTCTGCTCAGACTTTTGTTATATTATTAACAGTGGGTGTTATGGTGAAGAGCAACTGGCACAGGCTCATCTTACTGCATCACGAGACTTACACTGAAATGATTGTGAGCCCGAAAAGAGTTTTATTTCAGTTCACGATGCCGGGAACAGAATACCCTTTTCATGCAGATCACTAATTCTCTGTGTGTGTGTGAGCGTGTGTGTACCAATCCATCAGCAGCTCTCTCAGCATGTACAGTCCCACCAGCCCTATATATATATAGATATACCAACATTATATATAGAAACCCAACACCGTTTCTCTGTGTATTGATCCATCAACTCTTCCCATAGAGACCATCAACTCCCTCCGTATACGCATACCCACTGACTCTCTGCACGTATGCAATGCATGCATTTATTCATTCTAAAGGTACGCACCCACCAACCTTTTCTGAATGGTCAGACAAACCAACACCCTCTGTGCGTGCAAACCCACTTTCCCCCTTCCCAAATGCTAGCCAAGCAACCTTTCTGTGTGTATACAGTCCCATCAACTATCCCCATATATACGCCCCCACCAACTCATGCTATATACAGAACACATTTTCGAGTAGCCCCACCAAATCTCTCCACTTGCAGACCATCGGCTGTTTAATATACAGAAAGGTATGAATTCTCTCATTGTGGGTAAATTAAATGTATGCTCCTAAGTTGCCAGCGGCATGCCAACTTGTTTCATTAAATCATTTCAACGAAGCCAGAAAGATACATGGCAGCTACATGGCAGCATCCTCAGCTGAAGACAAGGATGCTTCTCTTGACTCGACAGACCCTGCTTTGCAAAACGTGACATTACTCTCCGCCATTCCCCAAGTATCTGCATTGTAATCTTCATTCTTCACCCCCCTCCTCAGTCTAGCCAATCCCTTGGTCATGACCAAGTGCTGAAGATTTTTTGACTCTACTATCAAAATCTGCAGCAGCCAGGAAGTGGAGACAGAGAATGCCTAGCACATGACAATCCCTGAGAATTGTTTACTTCACAACCACAGAATGGCTTATCTTTTCTTGCCCGTTCCATCCTGCACTCCTCCCCCCTTGCTCTGGGACACGGATGAGACATACATGCCCCAGTGCTGCATTGGGGAAACAGAACAAGTTGATGCCATTCAGTCCCTCGAGCTCGGGACACTCATGGCAAACTCATTCTCACCCAATTCTAACGATCATATGCACAGTCTCTTACCCAGAATAGGGGAATCGAGAACCAGAAGACATAGGTTTAAGGTGAGGGGGGGGGGGGGGAATATTTAATAGGAACTTGAGGGGCAACTTTTTGATGCAAAGGGTGGTAGGTATGTGGAATGAGCTGCCAGAAGAGGTCGTTGAGGCAAGTACTATCGCAACTTTTAAGAAACATTTAGACAAGTTTAGAGGGATATGGGCCAAATGCAGGCAGGTGGGGCTAGTGTAGATGGGACATATTGGCCGGTGTGGGCAAGTTGGGCTGAAGAGCCTATTTCCAAGCCGTAAGACTCTATGACTTTAACAGAGATAACTGTCCTCCATTTTCTGAATGGCCTCCACATTCATCATCAAAGGAACAGGAGAAAGTTATTCAGACTTTGCCGTTGTTTAATTTTATCCCATCTAACTTTAACTTTAACTTTAACTATGTCTGCTTCCAAAACCCATAATACCCACCCCAACAAAACTCTTCCCATTCTCATCTTGCAGCTGATCCCCACACCCTCAATATTCTCTGTGAAAGAGACTTCTCCGTTTCCACGTTGATGTGACTCCCGCTCTTTATTCAGAGTCCATTTGGAGGGAGCCAGAGAAAGGAAATATCCGGAGGACTTTTCACCCAAGTTGGGAGCAGGAGATCCTTCTGTTATTCGGGAAGCGTTGGAAAACCCAGTTCAGAAAGCATCTTGCCCTCGTTCTACACCGGGGAAGCTTGCATGGTTTGGCAGAGGAGGAAGGAAGCTCATCACGGAAACTTCACTCCGCTGCCTAATCTCTAATCTGACCCACATGCGCAGAAAATTAAAAAGATAAAGATATGGAAGCTGATTGATTGCCTGAAATCTGCTCGCTTTGCGGTGGTCCTTTCAGAAGCGTGACCTTGAAGCAAAGCACAAAGCTGCCCCGCACTGTTAATGAACCTCTTGGTCTAAATGCCAGGACAAAGACTTCGCACCATAGTGTTTTTCTCATTCGAGGATGTAGACTGAATCTCCGCACGGAGGGTTTAGGTGAAAGGATGTGGTCAACTTTGAAGCTACAAACACATGCTCAAAAATAGTACCAGAGGTACGATCACACTGGGAGCTGCAGGGCTGTTTGTAGTTCAACAAATTCTGGCTGCTAATAAATCTTATTCCCCTTTGCCGTGCAAGCAAATTATTATTTATACACTGAGACACAGGCACCTCACTTCATGTTAGCGGCTGTTGGTGAGGGTCCCCTCATTTAAATGGAGTCCTTTATCTTTTTAAAGGAAACCCAAAGTTTCAGGATCCCGTAAATGTTGACACCAGAATGTGAGAACTTAAAAAAAAAAACATATTTATCTTGACATAATTAACAGCAGATGCTGGTTTAAAAAAAAAGGCACAGAGTGCTGGAGTAACTCAACAGGTCAGGCAGCGTCTCTGGTGAACATGGATAAAAGATGTTTTGGGTCTCGATTGGAACATCGACTATCGATGTTCTCCACGGATGCTGCCTGACCCTCTGGATTGCTCCAACACTTTGTATCTTTTTAAAATATATTTATCTCTACGATGTGTACTGTTTTGTCTGTCTTTGTCACCAATGCTCTTCTTTCTTTACTAAACTTGAGTTCTGGGCTCTGGTGCATTGGGTTTTCATCACTCTTTGAGGATCTATGGCTGCTTGGTCACCAAGTGTGTTAAAGAACAAAGAGTTTTGAACTGTGAGAATCAGAGGGTGGGTCATACTATTAGTGTTGAGGCATGATGTTGTGGTGTAGCTTCCATGGGTCCAAAGTCACTGACTATCTGCCTTTGGGTCAATTGGTTATTTTGGCCATGACGTGAGACTTGGCCCAGTTACCACTGGAATCTGCCCCCCAGCATCTTAACGTGACCAGTGAGCCCACATCCTTCCCTATCTCACCTCAGGCTCACCGGCTGTTGCAGCTGCCACTGTTATCACGGCCGTTATCATGTCCTTGACATTGACAAACATTCAATAACACTTGGCATCTGTCCTTTAATATGTATACTTTAGACTTTAGAGATACAGTGCAGAAACAGGCCCTTTGACTCGCCGAGTCCGCACCGACCAGTAATCACCCCGTACACTAGCACTGTCCTACACACTAGGGACAACTCACTATTTTACTGAAGCCAATTCGCCTACAAACCTGTACGTCTTTGGAGTGTGGGAGGAAATTGGAGAACAACCCATGGGGTCACAAGGAGAATGTACAAGCTCCATACAGGCAGCACCCGTAGTCAGGATCAAACCCGGGTCTCTGGTGCTGTCAGACAGCAACTCTAATGTTCCGCTCATATATATACATACTGTATATATACATAGATATATTGGGCGGCATAGAGGCGCAGCGCTGGAGTTATATATATTAATGTTATGCATAGAGTATATATATATGAAAAGACAAAATACTTCAAAAAGATTAAAAATATTACTTTACGTCACATTAAAACATTAAAATATACACACAGACTAAATGTTATTGAAAACATTGAAACTATAAAAAGTAACCCTACTTACCTTATTCCAGGCTGTCATTGTCTCCAACTCATTTGAAAGGTTTTGATGTACTAGCAAAATTTCCACATAGTGTAACTTAGCATAGCTAAGTCACACTATGTGAAATTCCATGCCATTATTGAAAGGAGAATCAGCCACTTGCAGCCATTTTGAGTAATCCTGTTCTCCCGTCCAGTTTCGTTCATTGTCACTTGTACCTCGAAAAGCTTTTGTTGCGTGCTAACCAGTCAGCTGAAAGACAAATCCTCTAGACGTCTGGTGTAATACTCGTAGACTCATGGATAAATAACGCGTGCAAGGAGATTATGTAGTCCATGTTCAAGAAGGAACTGCAGATGCTGGAAAATCGAAGGTAGACAAAATTGCTGGAGAAACTCAGCGGGTGCTGCCGCACCCGCTGAGTTTCTCCAGCAATTTTGTCGACATGCAGTCCCTCATGCCTCTTTGAAAGTTTTATCCAATTAGTCCCTCTTTTCCTCCTCTTTTCGATAGTTCAGAAAATATACTTTTCCGTTTAAGCATTTCCCTCATTCCCTTCTAAAATTGGAACTTCCACTGCATTTGAGCAGTGCATTGCTGAACCCCTTTCCGCCACCACTTGAAACCGATTCTTCTCAAGCAAGTGGAGATCCTGGAATTAAAGTTTATTTGACTAATTTTTAGAAACCAAGAATTCAGAAGACAATTAACCTGAGGTGAACAGATGGAGGTTGAAACAGACCAACTGTGATCTCCTTGATTGGGAAGAAAGGCTCAAATATTGGACCTTATTTTAGTCAATTTGATCTTCGATCTGTTCACTGCGATCACAACTAATTTGTGAAGAATCTCTTTTATCTACTTTTGCTCCATGTGATTTAATGCCGCTGATTATTAAAAATCTGTTTGTTTCAGATTTAAAATGAACAACTGACCTAGGAAAAGTTACCCCTTGTGTAACTGTTTTCTGACTTCACACCTGAAAGGCCAGATTCCAACTATAGAAACATAGAAACATAGAAAAATAGGTGCAGGAGTAGGCCATTCGGCCCTTCGAGCCTGCACCGCCATTCAATGTGATCATGGCTGATCGTCCAACTCAGTATCCCGTACCTGCCTTCTCTCCATACCCCCTGATCCCCTTAGCCACAAGTGCCACATCTAACGCCCTCTTAAAAATAGCCAATGAACTGGCCTCAACTACCTTCTGAGGCAGAGCATTCCAGAGACTCACCACTCTCTGTGTAAAGAATGTTTTCCTCATCTCGGTCCTAAAGGAATTCCCCCTTATCCTTAGACTGTGACCCCTTGTTCTGGACTCCCCCAACATCGGGAACAATCTTCCAGCATCTAGCTTGTCCAACCCCTTAAGAATTTTTGTAAGTTTCTATAAGATCCCCCCTCAATCTTCTAAATTCCAGCGAGTACAAGCCGAGTCTATCCAATCTTTCCTCATATGAAAGTCCTGACATCCCAGGAATCAGTCTATAAGGCTGTTAATCACAAACCCCCAGTCAGTGGAATGTTTTAGGGTGGCACAGTGGCACAGCGGTAGAGTTGCTGTCTGGTCAGGGTTTGTACGTTCTCCATGTGATCATGGGTTTCCTCCGGGTGCTCCGGTTTCCTTCCACAGTTCAGACGTACAGGTTTGCAGGTTAATTGGCTTTTGTAAGTCGTAAAATTGTCCTTATGCCCCTGTCCCACTTAGGAAACCTGAACGGAAACCTCTGGAGACTTTGCGCCCCACTCAAGGTTTCTGTGTTGTTCCCAGAGGTTCCCGGAGGTTTTCGTCAGTCTCCCTAATGGTCAAAAGTTGGTTTCTGCTTCTTCTATGTTCTGGCGATTATTTCAAAAAATTGAAAACCGGCCGCGACTAAAAATAGGTTGCTGTTTTAAAAATCGGTCATTTTTTAATCGAAGCCGGTTGCGATGCTAGTTGAAGGTGGTTGCCGGAGGTTGCAGGTAGTGGAAGGTAAGACATCCCTGGTGGAATAAAACTGGGTGAAAGACTGGTAAGACTGGGTCTTACCTTCCACTACCTGCAACCTCTGGCAACCACCTTCAACTAGCATCGAAACCGTCTTCAACTAAAAAATTACCGATTTTTAAAACGTCAACCTATTTTTAGTCGCGGCGGTTTTGAGCTTTTTGAAATAATCGCCAGAATATAGAAGAAGCGGAAACCACTTTCGACCATTAAGGAGACTGACAAAAACCTCTGGGAACCTCCGGGAACCGCAAGGAAACCTTTGGTGGGGCTCAAAGTCTCCAGAGGTTTTCCTAAGTGGGACAGGGGCATTAGTACGTGCGGTAGTGTTAGTGTTCAGGGTGATCGTTGGTCGGTGTGGACTCGGTGGGCCGAAGGGCCTGTTTACGCATTGCATCTCCAAGGTCTGAAATGTTAAACACTTTGATAAAATCATCCTTTACCAAGGCAAATAGTATCCTTTGTTGACTGAGTAACCCAACATGTTGTTTCATTTCAGCCTCAGAAAAATGGAGCTTTGGCGAGTCGAGACAGTCGGGTATAACAAAGGCTTGCAGGACGTAGATTCTCCCGCAGCAGCATCAATGTTAATCTCTCATTTGGGTGTTTTTATAGCTGAGTAAGAGATTCAAATAATAAATCTGCTGATTCACCAGCAAGTTTGGCTTTGCAACAAACTGTGTGAGCGGCACAGTGGCCAAGCACCTGTATAGCCCCATAAACAATATGAATACAGCTAGTGCAATAGCATGAAAGGTTCAAGGGGGTTCAGTGGAAGATTGTAGCGATGGCCTGGTCTTTAAAATTTCCCTCACTTAGTCTTTTAGTTTTAGTTTAGAGATACAGCGCAGAAACAAGTTGTTCAGCCCGCCAAGTCCACGCCAACCAGCGATCACTGTAGACTAGCACTATCCTACACACTTGGGGACAATTTCAGTTCAGTTCATTTTTGTTTATTGTCACATGTAGCGAGGTACAGTGAAAAGTTTTTTCCCCGTGCTAAGCAGTCAGCAGGAAGCCAATACCTGATTACAATCTAGCCGTTTACAGAATTTACAATTCTTATTGAAGCCAATTAACCTACAAACCCGGGGTTACACAAAAAGCTGGAGAAACTCAGCGGGTGCAGCAGCATCTAAGGAGCGAAGGAGATAGGCGACGTTTCGGGTCGAGACCCTTCTTCAGACTGGTCAGGTCTGAAGGTCTTAACCGATGTAGATCAGCTGAGGTGGGGGGGGGGGGGGGGGGGGGGGGGGGGGAGATGGAGAAGGACTGTTTCTGCGAAAGTGGTGTGAAAGGCTGATGACCAAACAGGCAAATAACAACACATGCTGATCTACATCGGTGAGACCAAGCGGAGGCTGGGCGATCGTTTCGCCGAACACCTCCGCTCGGTCCGCAATAACCAACCCGACCTCCCCGTGGCTCAGCACTTCAACTCCCCCTCCCATTCCGTATCTGACATCTCGGTCCTGGGCCTCCTCCACGGCCAGAGTGAGCAACACCGCAAGTTGGAGGAACAGCACCTCATATTCTGCTTGGGGAGTCTGCATCCTCTGGGCTTAAACATTGAATTTTCTCAATTCTGTTAACCCAGAATGCCCCCTCCCCTCCCCACCTCTCCCTCAGCCCTCGGGCCCTGACATTCCTTCTCCATCTCCCCCCCCCCCCCCCCCCCCCCACCTCAGTCGCACTAGCTTCTCATTTTCACACCACAAACTGCTTACAATGGCCTGTTTCCTTTATCATCAATACTTTTTTGCATATCTTTCACTCATTGTTCTTTATCTCTCCACTTCACTGTTTATATCTCTCGTTTCCCTGATCCCTGACCAGTCTGAAGAAGGGTCTCGACCTGAAACGTCGCCTATCTCCTTCGCTCCTTAGATGCTGCTGCACCCGCTGAGTTTCTCCAGCTTTTTGTGTAACCCTCAATTCTCCAGCATCTGCAGTTCCTTCTTTAACAACCTACAAACCCGTACGTCTTTGGAATGTGGGAGGAAACCAGAGCGCCCGGAGGAAACCCACACAGGTCACGGGGGAGAATATGCAACCTCCGTCCAGACAGCACCAGTAGTCAGGATCGAACCCGGGACTCTGGCGCTGTAAAAGGGGCTGTCCCACTGCTGCGACCTAATCCGCGAGTTCAGAAGAGTGTCTTCGACCTTCAAGCTCGAGGGCACTCACCTGGAAAACCTCGAGCTGGATCGACCGTCAGCGATGATACCTCGAGCTGGATCGACCGACCGACCGCAAACACACACACATACACACACAAACACATCGCAAAGGCGGGGGCCAGGGAAAGCAGGGGAGCGTTGTCTGAAATTCTGAAGAGGAAGGTAAAAGACGGCTGTAAAGTAACGGTAAGTCCTTTAGCGAGCGCGGAGGGGGGGGAGAGAAGGGGAGAGAAGGGGAGAGAAGGGGAGAGAAGGGGAGGGAAGAGGAGTGATGGGGGGAGAATGGTGAGAGAAAGAGTGGAGACACTTTTAATAAGTATAATAAAGTTTAGCGGGCATTTAACCTACCAGTCGGTTTTCCTGGGTCCTGAAAACTCCAATGAGCCCATTAAAATGCCCCGGTCAGCGAAGGAGATTGCCTACGGCTGCCCTCGACTGCCTGTGACTAAATAGCGACCCCACTCCACTGCACTACGAGTTAAAAAGAACCATGCCGACCCATTTTTACTCACGGAAACATTTTAAACATGCTGAAAAAGTTTCCTCGATCAAACTGAGGCTGCTAGTATGCGGGAACTTCCCTCGAGCATGAAGGAGAGTTCCAGTGACCTCATCGGACCTCCTAGGACCACATGTCGACCATGCTGTGAGTTTGAGTCGAGGGCAAACTCTTCTAAACCCGCAGATTAGGTCGCCGCAGTGGGACAGCCCCTTTTACAGCGCCAGAGGCCCGGGTTCGATCCTGACTGCAGGTGCTGTCTCGACGGAGGTTTAAGGCAGCAACTCTACAGCTGGGCCACTGTGCCCCACTTACTGTCTCAGTCATTATGGCAGGAGCTTCCTGTGCATAAATTGGAAGCTGCATTTGCAACGCGAGTAAAGCTCAGAAATCTATTACTGGCCACAAAACACTTCAGGATGTTGTGAGGTAATAAAAAAAGGCACTGTATAAACATCGGTTTCACTTTCTTTGTGGAGAGCTACCACAAGTGGAATAATATAGAAAATTCATTGCAATTCCTAAAGGAAATGAACCCATAGTGTGGAACTGCCAAGATGCATATTTGGAATAATCTCAGTCATTTTAGACTTTCATTTTTGTTGCAATTGCATTAAAAAAAAATTAAATCCCTAGCTCTATTGACACACTTTACATCTTTTAAGGTTGAAGATGAAATGGTGATTTATTGACTATGGAGAATAATATAGAGAGTTATGGAGGGAAAGCAGGGGATTGTTCTTTCAAAGACCAATCGCAGGATTAATGGATTGAATGGCCTCCTTTTGTTCAGTGTTATTCTCCAATAAATCTGATTACATTATAATTGCGTTGCCTTCCTGACAAATGGAAGTTGTTGATGGCGTTTGTTTCCCTCAGCATGATGAAGCAGCGTCGCCCTTTCAAGGTTGTCACCGTGTGGGGCTGGGAGTAATGGGTTCCTCTCTTCACAATTGTTTCTTTCACAATCTTTCCCGTGAATCAAGAGTTCGAGGAGCATCAGGTTATGGTCGGGCAGCACAGCGGCACAACGGTAAAGTTGCTGCCTTATGGGCCTGTCCCACTTAGGTGACTGCCAGGGACTAGTTTTAATGGAATTCACCTACGACACCTGACGCCAACCTACGACAACACCTGCGACAGTAAAATTGTCGCCACTGTTGCTGTAAACTGTTCAACATGCTGAAAATTTTACAGCAGTCGTCTGTAGTCGCCCAAAAAATTGCCTAAGTGGGGCAGGCGCATTACAGCGCCAGTGACCAGGGTTCGATGCTGACTATGGGTGCTGTCTGCTTGCACTTTCTCCCTGTTTGTACTTTCTCCCAGTGACCGTGTGGGTTTTCTCCGGGTGCTCTGGTTTCTTCCCATAGACGAACAGGTTTGTAGGTGCAGAAAGGAACTGCAGATGCTGGTTTAAACTGAAGATGAACACAAAAAGCTGGCATAACTCAGTGGGTCCTTCAGAATCTCTGGAGAAAAGGAATAGGTGACGTTTCGGGTCGAGACTGCGAGTCAGGACGGGTTAATTGGCTTTGGTAAAATTGCACATTGTCCCTAGCGTGTAGGGATGGTGCTAGTGTACAGGGTGATCGCTGGTTACCTTGGACTTGGTGGGCCGAAGGGCCTGTTTACGCACTCTGTCTCTATAGTAAAGTCTAAAGTCTAGATAAAAATCAAAAGAAACTTCAGATTATTGTTTTAAACCATATCAAAAAATTGCCATACATTGTTTTTATTTTTTTTAACAATCACACGCACGCATGCTGCATTTCACACAACTTGTGAGGGAGCTCAATATAGAATTAGTTAGTGCTGTAAATGGGTTCAGCAAGAACTAAAGAGGGATAAGGTGGAATCTATTGATTCGCTGACAAGTCAGCTGATAGAGTGAGAAAGAGTTTGTGTGTAAGATGGAGGGGGAGAGGGAGGGGGAGAGAGAGAGAGAGAGAGGGAGGGGGAGAGAGAGAGAGAGAGAGGAGACCGTGTTCCACGTGTATATGGAGTGTGAGAGGTTACTGCCCCTGTACCAATATCTGAAGGGGTTGTTCCTCAAGTTCTGGCTGCATTTTAGTCCCACAATCCTGGTGTTTGGACACAAGGCAGGGAGTGGGGAGAGCCGAGTGGGGGGGGGGGGTGGGGGGGGGGGACACTTACCTGTCAGTTTGCTTCTGGGCCTGGCCAAGATGGCCATTCGCGGGTCCAGACAGCGGGCGGTCGATGGTCAGGCTAGAGTCGGCTGCCTGCCCCTCTTCCGGGCCTACGTCCGTGCACGTGTGTCCCTGGAGAGGGAACACACGGTGTCCACGGGGACTCTGGAGGCCTTCCGTCAACGCTGGTCACCGCGTGGGGTTGAAAGTATTGTAAACAATGAATGTACTGTTGTACTACAATGATTTTTTTTGATATAGTGTTATTTTGATTATGTTTTGATGTGTTGTATCATATGATTGTGTCGAAGAAAGTTTTTGAAAAGAAAAAAAAAGAGAGTGTGTGTGTGTGTGTGTGTGTGCGAGAAAGAGAGAGAGAGAAAGAATGAGAGAAAGAGTGTGTGTGTGTGAGAGAGAGGGGGAGAGAGAGCGAGAGAAAGATGGAATTAGAGAAAGAGAGAGTGAGAGAAAGAGAGAATAAGAGAAAGTGTGTGTGGGAGAGTGCGAGAGAGAGAGAGAGAGAGAGAGAGAGAGAGAGAGAGAGAGAGAGAGAGATAGACAGAGAGAGTTGTACTACAATGATCTGTTCATTATAGTGTGATTTTTGATTGTGTTTTGATGTGTTGTATTTTATGATTTGTGTTGAATAAAGTTTTTGAAATGAAAAAAAAAAAAAAAAAGAGACAGAGAGAGAGAGAGAGAGAGATATGAGCAAGACATAGGAATGGGAGAGATATAACCATTCTCACACCCCATGCTGCCTCCTTCCCACAACAAGGCTCAGCATCCTTGATGTGGGTGGAGAGACAGGATATTACAATAATGGTGACCTTTAATGGGAGAATGTGCTCATGTCCCGAATACTAAACCTTGACCTTTTATTAAGGCTAAACATTGTTACCTCGAAAGTGGTGTGAAAGGCTGATGACCAAATGTGGAATCAGGCAAATAACACATGCTTTTGGGGGAAAGTTTATAATGCTCTGGAGAGAGCGAGAGAGAGAAAGGAATCAAGGGACATGGTTAAACAAAGTAGACTGAGAAGAGAGATGTGTCGAGCAGAAACACAGGCATAGATATTTTGGGCAGAAGTGCATATTTCTGCGCTGCACATTTCTATGTTTGGGACAACCTTGCTCTTACACCATGGGTCATATCTCTGTCAGATACGTCGTTTAAAACAGAATCAAAGCAGAATGACTCTGTCGAGCTGTTTTGTTTCTGCGAATGTGTTTATGGTGACCAGGACAGAGGGCATGGCCGTTTCGAGCAGCCGGTCGGTACCAGATGGGTTCTGGTGACTCCCGCCCCTCATACAAGAGAGAGAAAAAAAAACAGATTTCGAAACCAGCATCACCCTCATTACAAACACTGTATTTACAATTTCCTGTTCTTTCTGCCAGAGCCACCTGGCTCTCACAGCTGCAGCCATTTGCTGTTGGGGAGGGGAAAGAAAAAAAATAAAAGACAAATTAGGTGTTTGTCATCAACAATTGTCAATGGAGAGATATTTGGAAAATGCGGAGATAAACTGTGAGCTTGGGCAAACAAAGGGATCGCAGCTGAGATCAGGGATGGATCGTTCCAGCCTTGAAAAGGAAGTGGGATGTTACAAGTTAATTTATCCTGTTTGGGTTTGTCTTGCTTTAATTGAACCAACATAAGTCTTCTGCCTCCTGCCAGATTCTCCAGGCTTCTCTCCGTCCCTTCTATTCACACCTCCCTTCGACCCAAGCTCTTTTATTTCATTTATTGCCTCATTACGATCCCACTCCTGTCGGGTCGTGTTGACACTTGCAGTGTGTTTTCTCTCGTCCCTTCCATCTCATCACAAGACTGTTCTTTCCAAGACACTCTACATACTTATACACTCTTCCTCCCTAATATCATCCACTTACCTTTTAACAACATGTAAAGGACATTTGAACAGGGGCAGGGATAGGAAAGGCTTGGAGGGATATGGGGGCAGGTGCAACTTGCGTAGAAAAGGGTATCGTGGATGGCAGAGACGAGGTGGGCTGATCAAATCAGAAAACATAGAAACAAAGAAACATAGAAAATAAGTGCAGGAGTAGACCATTCGGCCCTTCGAGCCAGCATCGCCATTCAATATGATCATGGCTGATCATCCAAAATCAGTGCCCCGTTCCTGCTTTCTCCCCATATCCCTTGACTCCATTGGCCCTAAGAGTTAAATCCAACCCTCTCTTGAAAACATCCAGTGAATTAGCCTCCACTGTCCTCTGTGGCAGAGAATTCCGCTTCAGCAATGGGTGCAGGAATCACAAACCTGGTGGCATCTAGGCAAGGAATAATTCCCTACAAAACTACTGGCCTTGCTCTGCAAATTTCAATTTGTTGATTGTATCCCTCTGCTGAGATTTTGTTCACTAACAGCCTGGAAGATAGATACAAAATGCTGGAGTAACTCAGACAGCATCTCTGGAGGAACAGGTGGCGTTTTGGGTTGAGAACCTTCTTCAGACTGAGAGTCAGGGGAAAGGGAAAGGAGATGGTGATACAGACAGATATGGAACTTTGAACGAAAGAAATGCAAAAACGTAAGGATGATCAAGGAAACAGGCTATTGTTAGCTGTCGACTAGCCTCTGCATTCGTAGAGAGATATGGCTCACTGGTTAGCACTTACACCTTTGTGAGAAGTCCATGAGGACAAGTTCCACTCCAGAGACATCAGCTGAAACTCTCGCACATCAACGCATTGATACTCAGTCATGGTGTATCGGGAAAGTAGTTGACAGAATCAATGACTATTTACTCTCCAATCATTCCCTCTACTCCCTTCTCCCATCCTAGCGGAAGACACCAAATCTTGAAAGCACAGTTTCCTCCCCACTGTTATCAGACTATTGAATAATCCTCCAATGAGCTATCCTGATCTCCCAATCGATCTCATTGCAGCTCCTGCACCTTTTATTAGCTCTACTTCCTATGTAACTGCACTTTGGCAGTTTTCTCTTTGCACTACTTGCTGAACTTGTGCCTGGCTTGAATGCACCCATGTACGGTATGGTTTGACTGCATAGCACACGTCACAATAATGAACCAATAGCAATATCTTTCAGATGTGACATTAAACTAAAATACCATCTGATGAACATTGAAGGTTTCATAATGTTAGTTTGAAGAGGAGCACGGGTGTTGACTGCAAAATCTTGACCTATATTTATGTTTCAATCAATATTATTAAAATGGATCATGCATTCATAACACATTGCTGTTTATGAGTTTGTGCATGCATGTTGGTAGATCTCACACATTGCAATAGTAGCTACATTGGATATAAAATGCTTGGAGACCTGAGGTTGTACAAGGTGCTGTATAAGCATAAGTCTTGGTATTATGAAGCTATACCTCTCGCATATTTGTCTCAGACACTTCAAAGGATGGTTAACAACAAAATTTGACACCGAGCCTCTCAAGACGTTAGGCAAGGTGACCAAAAACTTGACCAAGGAAGCAGTGCCTTGAAATGGGAGAGAAAGGTTAATGGGGAGAAAGTCTTGGTGAAGGGGAGAGCAGAGGAGGACATTGCAGAGTTTGCAGCTCGTGAATATAATGGGATGGACACCGATATTGGACAAGATGCAATAAGGGATGCACGAGTAGCCAGAAGTAAAAGCATGCAGGTTGAGAAGAAGACTGCATGGGGTAGCGGCAATAGAAATAGGAAGAATTGCAAAGCCATGGTAGGACTTGAAAACATTAAGAAAAATTGAGATACTGTCAATGAGGACTCGTAGGAATTATTACCGGTCTATGAGTATGGGTTGGGTGGGATGGGGTGAGGATGTGGAGTGGTAATGACATTGAGGGTGGAGTGGGGTTGTGATGGCTGAATGGTATTTGGTTTCACTTTCAATCTTCAGCCTTAACCTCTCCACACCAATATCGAGATATCCACCACCTTCCCACCATTGCCCATGCGATCCTTTACCCGGCACCACTCTTCCTCACTCTGACCCATTAGTTTAACTGCAGTCTTCCTCCAGGAACTTTCCTCATGGTGTCCTGTTGTTATAATCCATCATTGCTACAAATCATCTCCCATTGGGCAAAAAGTTTTTTATGAAGTGTGATAATGCACACATCCAGATTCAGGGATAGTTTCTTCCCTGGTGTTATCAGGCAACAGAATAACCCTCCGCACAACTAGAGAGCAGTCCTGAACTGCTATATACCTCATTGGAGAACATCAGGCTATTTTGATCGGAGATAGACACAAAATGCTGGAGTAACTCAGGAAGGAATGGGTGAAGTTCCGGGTCGAGATCCTTCTTCAGACTGAGCATCAGAAGAGAGGGGGAGTTGCAGAGATAAGGAAGTGTAAGAGATCAAAAGAGATGAACTTCAAGGAAAATGTCGAATAGACCAATGGTAGCCAGGAGAAGGTGACAACAAAGTAAACAGAGATACAATGCAATCAGGGGGACAGTCAGACAGATCAGACTTTGATCAACTTGCTGGGGTAACTCAGCGGGACAGACAGCACCTCTGGAGAGAAGGAATGGGTGACGTTTTGGGTCGAGACACATCGGACTTTACTGACTTTATCTTGTGCTAAACGCTAGTCACGTTACTCGCTTTTTCATGTATCTGTACACTGTGGATGGCTCGACTGTAATCATGTATTGTCTTTCTGCTGACTGGTTGGCACTTAACAAAAGCTTTTCGCTGCACCTTGGTGCACGTGATAATAAACGCAATTCAACCCCACTCAGAATCATCTACAAAATTGCTTTCTTTGATATTCCTGGCTGCTAGAAAACACCTCAACTTCTTCCCTGCCGCCATACAAATATTGGAGCCACTGTTTATGATCTTCCCACGAAGGTTTAATGCAACTCATTCAGTGTTGGACGTTGGACATGCAGTGTGATGAAAACAGATGGGGGTGAAGAGATCAGTTTGAGGTGGTGAGATGGAGATGGCTGCATGAACATACTACATGTATGAATGATGCTACTCATAAATAACATGGAGGTGAGAAACAGGAGGGTGATCGATAGCTGATTATTGTGCGGCTCCAGAAGGTAATAATGTGGAGGGGAATGGAATACATGTGACAAGGGGCAGTGAAAGTCTTTGCTTTCACCCACGACACTGACAAAGTTACAAAGTAGGGCGGCTCCTCCTTTATTTGCCCCCCCCCCCCCCCCCCGCACCTCCCCCAAAGCAAACCCCTGCGCCGGGTCTTCCAATGTCCATTGTTCTCCCCCTCACCATCCTCCATTGTCCTTCCCCCACCCAGTCAGACGGAAGCCAAGCCGCAGCCCAGAATTATCTGTTTAGTTTAGTTTAGAGATACATCGTGGAAACAGGCCCTTCGGCCCACTCAGTCCGCGCTGACCCGCGATCCCAGAAAGCGCTAACGCTATCCGACACACACTAGGATCAATTTCCAATTTTTACAGAAGCCAATTATCCTACAAAAACCTGCACGTCTTTGGAGTGTGGGAGGAAACCAGAGCTCACGGAGAAAACCCATGCTTTTCAGAAATGAGGAGAACGTACAAACTCCGTACAGACAGCACCTGTAGTCCGGATCGAACGCGGGTCTCTGGCACTGTAAGGCAGCAGCTCTTCCACTGCGCTACCCTGGTCCTTAAATGGATGGGCTGGAATGGGATCAGGTGAAGCCAGTCCCATATGACTGGATATCAGACATTCTCTTAGTTGTGTGTGGGTCTGGAAAATTGGTCAATGTATATTAAACAATACGTCATACAGTTTCTTAATTTGATTACATTTCAACATATAAATGAACGCTACAGAAGCAAGAGCAGGTAACAGAGCCTGCAAGCCTGCTCTGCCAATGAGCACAAAGGCTGATGTGGTTTAAATCAATTTTCCCATTTCTCTATCCTCTGAATATAGTTGTATCTTCTTAACTTTTAATACATTCGACAACTGAGCATGAATGGACTCTGATGTAGTGGATTTCAAAGACCTGCAGCCTAGATATAAACATTGCTACTATCTCAGTCCTGAATATCTCACTCTCTATACTGTTACAATATCGCTAGCTTAGACTCAAGGAATCTTCCATGCCTTTCACTCTCAGAAACGTGTCTGTCTCATCCTTTTGAGCTCCAGTTTTATCCCATTATACACATTCTTTCCTCTTTGGACAACCCCTGCTATTCCCAGAATCAGTCTGATGAATCTATGCTGCACTGATTCTATGGAGAGTATAACTTCAGGTGTGGGGACCAAAATGCTGGAAATGGGATCTCACCAAAGCCCTGCATAACTTGAGCAAAAATGTTTTTGTGCTTTAAGCTCCAGGCAAAAAAATATTCTATATCCCAATTCCATCTTTCTGCTTTCGTCCTGAAATCCTTAATATCTTTACTGCATACAAATCTCAATATCTTAATTTTGAACATTTTCAACTGGGCCTCAGCTTCAAAAGGTTTTTAAGGAGAAAGATTCAGGTTTTTAATGCTTTTGGCTTCCTCTCCAAGTAGCCTGGTTCTAATTTTATTGTTACACAATACCAGATAAATTGATTTCTTCATGCACAGTAATCTTCATAAACATCGCCATGAGATTGCTTTTCATAAATTCTCACTCTCATAATTCACCCCTCTTTAGCCATGGTAGCACTCTAAGGAATCTATACTGCACTCTTTCCCGAGGTCTGAAGACTATCTCGCTGGTGGGGTTGGGGCAAACTTTATCCAGCCACAGCTGGTAGAGCTGCTGCCTTACAGAGACAGAGACTTGGGTTCAATCCTGATTGTCTCTGTGGAGTTTGTACGTTCTCCCTGTGACCACTCAAATTTCCACAAGAGACAGAGATTTGGGTTCAATCCTGATTGTCTCTGTGGAGTTTGTACGTTCTCCCTGTGACCACTCAAGTTTCCACAAGATGTTCTGCTTTCCTCCCACACTCCAAAGGCGTTCAAGTTTATAGGTTAAAATTGGCTATATAAATTGCCCTTAATATGTTAAGATGAGAACGTGGATAACATAGAACTGGTGAATGGGTGATCAATGGTTGGCGTGGACTCAGTGTGCTGAAGGGCCTGTTTTCATGCTGTATCTCTGACCTAAACTGAGGTGCAACACAGCTTCCATCGAGGGGATCTATCGCAGTCGCTGCCTCAAAAAGGCTGGCAGCATCATCAAGGACCCACACCATCCTGGCCACACACTCATCTCTCTGCTACCTTCAGGTAGAAGGTACAGGAGCCTGAGGACTGCAACGACCAGGTTCAGGAATAGCTACTTCCCCACAGCCATCAGGCTATTAAACTTTGCTCGGTCAAAACTCTGAACATTAATAGTAAGATTAAACAAGAACTTACCAGTTTGAAGTTTGATCTTTATTTTATGAGGAGTTACGATGAGGGATTACGTGAAGACCCCGCCAGCACGCATGCGCGACATCTCTTCAAAGCAGTGGTGTGAAATCACAGAAAACACATAGTCACAATGACTAATATAGTAAGATAACAAGAGAACTTTCATACCAGGTGATCTTTATAATAGAGGGTTGGGAGCGGAGGGCACGTAATCCCTCATCGTAACTCCTCATAAAATAAAGATCAAACTTCAAACTGGTAAGTTCTCGTTTAATCTTACTATTTTACTTCGGAGTCACGTGAGTGACTACGTGAAGATTTCAAAGCTTCTGTGATTTCGTGCCCTGGAAGCTCCATGCTCACACACCGCTAAAGCTGGGATGAGAGGATGGACGGAATTCAGACAAGACACTGGCTGAAAAACAAAATCAGGTATTTATTCATACCAAAACAAAGTAGCATCCCTAAAGGGTAGGCTATTTGGCAGCACTCAAAATCCTCCCTGCATAAGTATCAGAGGAGGTCACGGGTTTATAATAAAAGCGGTGGAAGGTCTTCTCATTACTCCACCCCGCTGTAGCCAGGATGTGATCCATAGGTACCTCCATCCTTCTAGCCGCCGAGGTGGATGCTGCCCTGGTGGAGTGAGATTTAAATTTATTAGTATCCACCCCTGCTGCATCCAGTACCACCCTTAACCATCTGGATATGGTTTGCACCGTGACTCTATGATGGGGCTTCTTATGACTAATAAGTAAAGCCGTTTCCGTGCCCCTGAGATTTTTGGTGACTGCAATGTATCGCAAAATTAATGATACAATACAAAGTCGAGGTTCTGCTGGATAAGCCAGAAACTCCAAGTAATGTCCAGACACTCCAGGTCGATCTTGTTTCAGCAGTCCCTGCACATAGAAAATAATTTTGTCACTGGTGACTGCCATATCATCCAGGCTAAGCTTGTGCACGGACTGGACCCGCTGTGCCGTGATCAGTGCCATAATCATGACCATCTTATAGGTGAGTTTTGCCAATGGGAGTCCCGTGTTAGGTGTCCATCCTCGCAGCATAGTCAATACTGTGCTGATATCCCAAACATGGCTATATCGAGCCCTAGGGGGATTAGTATTAAATATTCCCCTCATAAACTTAGACACTAGAGGATGTGACCCAATTCCCAATTGGTCACTCCCCTTGCCCAAGTAGGATGATAGGGCACTCCTGGCACAGTTAATGGCACTGTAACTAAGACCCTCATCGAAATGAAGGGTAGCCAAGAATTCCAACACTTCCGAAATGGTGGCGGTTTCATATGTTGTGTTGGTAGTGACGCAGTATCCTTCCCATTTCCTGATGTAGGTCAGGTACTGCTTCCTCGTGGACTCTCTGCAGGCCGCTGTGATGGTATCAATGGTCCTGTTGGAGAGTCCGAATCCGCGAAGTGGCCGTTTTAGAATCTGCAAATTAACAAGTCCATGCGGTCATGACACGGATGACTTGCTCCCGTAACAGGATGAACGAGCAGGCTAGGTCTTTTGTTCACCCTGATACAGGGTTCCGTGGCCATCTTCCGTACCATAGGGAACCATGGTTGGGTAGGCCAGTCGGGCACCACCAAAATACCCGATGCAGAGTCTTGCTTAATTTTCTACAAGACCCGACTGATGAGGCAGAAAGGGGGGAATACGTAACAAAATAGATCCCCCCAATGTAGCGTGAATGCATCCATCGCTACTGCCCCCGGGTCTGGTTCCCAAGCAACATATGTTGGTAATTGGTGATTTAGCCTGGACGCGAAAAGGTCGATATCTGGTGTTCCATAACGTTCCACAATATCTGAAAACACCCTCCGATCCAACATCCATTCTATGTTGTCGTTGGATTTACGTGATCTGGTGTCTGCCACTATATTTAGCTTACCTGGAAGGTAAGTAGCTGAGATCCAGATTTCTCTTTGCAGACACCAGTGCCAGATATTGTTAGCCAATTCGTCACACGATATCGACTTAATACCGCCCATATGGTTAATATATGCTACCACCGTAGTGTTATCAATTTGTAATCTAATATGAACTTTGTGCATATAAGTGCAGTATGCTTTAAGGCCATGAAATGCTGCCAGCATTTCCGAATAGTTAATCCCCAAGTTTTTGTATAGGGTTAACTCTGGTGCACTCCATCTACCTCCACAACTAGAGGTAGTGTTAGTAGCTCCCCATCCTTCGGCACTGGCATCCGTTTGTAGGATGACAGAGGGATTGATAATATTGATAGGTTTGGAACAATTTTGGGCATTCCCCATCCACCAATATAATTCGGCTTTTGCCTTCCCCGAAATTTCCATAGGCCTGTCGAAATGGCCTGTATGTTTTTTGAGCGCTATAATTTTCGCTCTTTGTAAGTTTTGGTAATGTCCAAATAGCCCAAATTGTGCTGCAGGGAATGCCGCTACTATCTTCCCAATCACTCTGGCCACCTGCCGAATGGATGGGACCTTAGCGCCAATAAGGCTCCTGCAAGCCTCTATCAGGTCGTCCACCTTACTTGGTGGCAACGTAATAGACATTTGCACTGAGTCAATGATGAACCCCAGATATTTCATGGTGGTAGCGGGTTCCAATATTGATTTATCTGGATGTATCGTAAACCCCAGCTTCTGGAAAATATGTTTTGTGGCTGTAACTGCCAAAGTAGCCATTTCCAAATTTTCCCCCACTATGAGGATGTCATCAAGATAGGCCATAACAGTATGATTCTGTTTCCTTAAGTAGGCCAAAGCTGGTTTTAATATCTTAGTAAACAGTCTGGGTGCTGACGATAACCCATTAGGCAAAGCTTTGTATTGCCATAATTGTCCCATCCAGACAAACTTTAAGTATTTCCTATGATCCTTGTGAATGGGTACTGAATAATATGCATCCTTGAGATCAATGCATGCCATGTAGTACCCATTGGCTATTAACTGTATTGCAGTATTGAAAGTGTCCATTTTAAAATGTATATACTCAACAGAAGTATTCAGATCAGTTAGATCAATGATGATGCGGCACCCGCCATCTTTTTTATTTTTGGTGAAAATATTGGACACGAACTCCTGAGATTCTCTGATGGCTTTCTCAACTACCCCTTTCTGTACTAATCTCTGTAGTTCAGCATGCCCTGCTGCCCTATCTTTAAGTGAAAGGACGAATTTCCGGCTAGGTGCATGTTGTACCGGGGTAGGGAGTTCGTGAACAAATTCAATTTTATATCCCTGAATACTTCTGAGTATATAAGGATCAGAGGTAAAAGTGAGCCAATTCTCAATGAACATGTGCAACCTGCCCCCTACGCAAAGTGAATTTAGACCAGATGTGTTTCTGGGGACCCCAGACCCACCTACCTCCATGGTTACTGCCGGTGTGGTGGTTTCTGTCCTTGCTTCCTCGGTTGGTTGCGTGTGTTCTGGGAGTGGCGCATTTTCCAAGAAGGCCGGTCTGGGCCTAGGCCTAAAAAAGACCGCTGTGCAGGATACCCGGCCTTCGAGCTTTCACCACCGGCAGACCTGTTAAGGTAACTCTGCCCGGTGGATGTGTAGGGGTGCTGTCTGTGTGGGTGTGGCTTAGTGTAGCCCGGTTTTATAAGGCCCAAAGCCTTGGCCACCTCGTCAAGATCTTTAACCTGCTTAGGGAGATCTTCCCCAAACAGCAGGCTTGGAGGCTGAGTCTTCCCAGGCTTGCACAACCCCGCAAACTTGGGGTGAAGCGCCGGCTTGATGATGTTCTTCCTGAATGAATTGATTTCGTATTGAGTATTGCAGAGCAGTGCTAGAGCATCCTGCAATTCTTCCGGCATCTCTACACCCACTGCAGTTCTTGCTACCGCCGTTATCCCTGCAGTTAGGAGCTTCAGAATCCTCTGAAGTTTTATCTCCTGCCCTCTGCTAGAGGGGCTCATATTTCCCCAAATAGGGTTATTCACCGCTGGCACATTCAATGAATTGCAGTTTTCTGGTGCCATATACTTATCTGCCGTAGCATTGATGGCCTGTTCCTGCAATTGGTTGGTTGCCATGTAATTAATACTGGCAGCCAGCTTGGGGTGGATACGCAAGCCTTTTTTATTAGGCATGGCGTGCCTGCTCACCATATCCAAATAGTCTTCACAGCCCCCTGACACCTTCGTTGATTCAGCCAACTCCCCTTCTTCTGGGTCAGCCCAGTTCTGACCCTCAATGCTCCCTTGTACAGAAGGGGAGACGTTTGGCAGTCCTCTATAGGAACCTGCCGTGGGCCTGCCAGGGGTCCCACTGTGACCTTGCCCCTGCATTAGCAAGTCACGTTGGAGCATTTGCTCCATCAACCGCTCCATGCGGTTTAGACGACCACCGTCGCTATCTGCGAACGGGGTGTCCTCGGGACCGGACTCCGCTGAGTCGGCCCCGGCCGACTTCCGGGTGTTCTTCCCTGACCGTGGTGTACCAACGGTCGCAAAGGGCCAGAAGTCGGGAGCTGCAGGCAAAACCTGTAGCTCAGGAGAGGCGGCTCGCTGCTGGCTGCTCTCCTTGGCAGCTGCTCTGGCCGCTGTTCGCTTCGATTTTCTGTCCATTGTAAATTCACTGTCGTCGACTCACTATCTCCGGTGAGACTTACCTGGCGTAAGCTATTTAAACTTACGCTAGAGGAGCCCCGCTCCTCCCGACCGTCGCTTCCGCATGCGTACGACGATATGTCGCGCATGCGTGCTGGCGGGGTCTTCACGTAGTCCCTCACGTGACTCCGAAGTAAAATACCCCTTTATCTATTATTTGCACTTTATCAATTTATTTATTCATGTGTGTATTTATGTATATGATGGTATATGGACACACTGATCTGTTTTGTAGTCAATGCCTACTATGTTCTGTTGTGCTGTGCAAAGATAGAATTTCATTGTCCTGTCAGGGACACATGACAATAAACTCTTTTGACTTGACTTGACTTGACTTCCTCCTGTTTGTATTCCACATAAAGGCCAATGTCCCTCATAAATTAGTTCCTCAACATTGCAACTATCTTTCAGTGATTTTTGGACTTGCTAAATCCTGAAAACTTAAGCCAATCCCCCCCGATGATTACCAACGTTGAACCGCACAGGCAGCGAGTCTCGAACCAAAATTCACATCAACTTTCATGACCATTGTAAGTCTGCGGACTCTGTTAAGATCTTCACTCTTTGTTCAGAACAGCCAGACACGTTTCCCATAGGAGCTGCCATTTGGGATATAGTTCGATACAAATGGAACAAATGAACATGTGCAATGTTCCCCTATAGGGCGGGTAAATGGATTGATTGCCTATCCAAATATATCTTGTCATAGATCCCCGCACCTTGTTATACTGACTTACATCTCTTAACTAAATACAGATTTTTGGCAGACCCCTCTGTAATTTGTGTGTTGATGACACAGACACCTTTGTTGCAAAGTGTCTTCGGCTTTTTCAACTTCAAACAGTATTTGTTATAATTACATTGTTTGTCACGGAAATGTCACAAAACGCGATATAATAATAAAGGTATTATTGTCATAAAACACAGCAATTGGCTTTTAATTATACTATTATTTATAGAGCTGAGAGGAAGACCAAATATAAACATTGACAGTGTGAAAATGCTGGGGAGTTTTCATTGCTTTCCTTCACAAAATCTGAATGAAGGAGATTTTGTAATTAAAGACATTACACATAAGCTATTTTATCCTTATTATTCCTCTGTCAGATTCCAAAGTTCTATTGTTGACGGTCATGTCTGTTCCTGTCTTGTCCCAAGTTCTGGAATTCTCCCCCGAAACCTTTCTGCCTCTCCTTCCTCTTTTACAATGTTCCTTAACTCTTTGACCAAGCTCTTAAACAGCTTGAAGAAGGGTCTCGACCCGAAACGCCACCTATTCCTTTTCTCCAGAGATGCTGCCTGACCCGCTGAGTTACTCCAGCTTTTTGTGTCTGTCTATGGTTCAAACCAGCATCTACAGTTCCTTCCGGCACACTGAATCACCTTAGATAAGTTTATAGATACAGCACAGGGACAGCCCCTTCGGCCCACCGAGACTGCGCCAACTAGCGATCCCTGCATACTAGCACTAGTAGGAATACACTAGGGACAATTTACAATTTTAACCAAAGCTAATTAACCTGTATGTCTTTCTAATGCGGAATAATCCATTTTGCCGGACCAACAGAGGTCACGTAATAATAATTCAACAATACTCTATTAATTGAGCTATTAATTGTACCCCTTCCTGGTCTCAAATGAACCACGGATTGGTAGAAACTGCTAGTAACTTAAACTTAGTACAATTAAGTAAACAATGAACTCTTTCAGTATGGAGGCAAATGTCCCAAAAGACCGTGTGGCACGTGCAGCGCTCTCGTAATTTGGTCCAGATTAAAGGAGGTGCCGGACCATCAGTTGCCGGAAAATAGGTGGTCCACCTGTGCTAACGATCTTGGCTTCATCTCTGCTTTCTTTCTGATACACGACACTGAGACCTCAGCTAACATGGGAGTTCCTTAAAGATGTTTGAACTTCTACGTTCTGTGAAATGCATGAGATGAGTAAATGGTCATCGAACATGACTTTGGATGAAACTTTTGTTACGTAACGGGTAGTAATGGTTAGGGTGGTTAGTGGGAGAGTCTAGCACGGGAGGGCACAGCCTCACAATAAAAGGACGCACTATTAGAATGGAGACGAGAAGGAATTTCTTTAGCCCAAGGGTGATGTACCTGTAGAATTCATTGCCACAAGGCAGTAGTGGAGGGCAGGTCATTGGGTATTTTTAAGGCGGACATTGATAGGTTCAGACCCAGTCTGAAGAAAGGTCTTCTTTAAACCAAAGCAGTATTTGTTATAATTACATTGTTTGTCACGGAGATGTCACAAAACGCGATATAATAATAAAGGTATTATTGTCATAAAACACAGCAATTGGCTTTTAATTATACTATTATTTATAGAGCTGAGAGAAAGACCAAATAGTTTGCTGGATACATTTGTTAGTGAATCTACTGAGTCGATGGGGATCGAAACCAAAATCAAACACGGTGTACAGTATATGTCTGAAGAAGGGTCTCGACCTGAAACGTCACCTATTCCTTTGTTCCAGAGATGCTGACTGTCCCACTGAGTTACTCCAGCATTTTGTGTCTATCTTTGGTAGGTTCTTGATTCCTAAAGGCATCTAAGATTACAGGGAGAAGGCAGGAGAATGGGGTTGAGAAGGAAAGCTAGAACAACCGTTATCGAATGGTGGAATGGACCATGCGCTGAATGGCCCAATTCAGCACCAATGTCTCATGGCTTTATGGTCTTATGGACTACACAACCACATAAAAGTGGAAGGTACATATTCAATAGTATAACAAAACCATATAACCATATAACAATTACAGCACGGAAACAGGCCTTCTCGGCCCTTCCAGTCCGTGCCGACCATTTATTTTCCCCTA
Organism: Raja brachyura; assembly: GCA_963514005.1. The sequence continues at coordinate 28,550,546 of OY740809.1, read as the reverse complement.
GTCCCATCTACCTGCATTCAGACCATACCCCTCCATTCCCTTCCCGTCCATATACCTATCCACTTTACTTTTAAATGTTAAAATCGATCCTGCCTCCACCACTTCTGCAGGAAGATCATTCCACACAGCCACCACTCTCTGAGTAAAGAAGTTCCCCCTCATGTTACCCCTAAACTTCTGTCCCTTCATTCTCATGTCATGCCCTCTTGTTTGAATCTTCCCTACCCTCAATGGGAAAAGTTTATCCACGTCAACTCTGTCTATCCCTTTCATCATTTTAAAGACCTCAATCAAGTCCCCCCTTAACCTTCTGCGCTCCAAAGAATAAAGACCTAACTTGTTCAACCTTTCTCTGTAACTTAGTTGCTGGAACCCAGGCAACATTGTAGTAAATCTCCTTTGTACTCTCTCTATATTGTAGCTGTCAAAGCAAAGGGAATGCATTCTCGATGAGGAAAAATTACCGGATCTTTTGAGAAGGATTAGCCGGATATATCCTCAAAAGAGATGGTAGAAAAGCAATGGGGAGAACGGCCTCCCGGTGTGCTGCATCTTCCTATGACTCAATCCAACTAGAGGCCAGTGTCGTTCTGGATGAATGGAACATGCACATGCAGAAAGGCCCACAGAGGAGCCGTGACTCATGTTTACTGAAACAATATTCCTTTCCTTCTCTCCCTGTGCCCAAAATATGACCCATGTCCAATCAGTAACCAAACCCCTCGCAGCTAATCTCTCAGCCCTCACCAACCTCTGGCAGCCTGCGCCTTTTAAAATCTCAACCATATGAAAACATTTTAAGAAAAGGGATCTCTTCCATGCGTGATGTGTTAACATTAGCATTTTCGCTTCGGCTAAACACTGCGGTATGATTCACGTCTCAAAACATGTGGCCAAAACTATTCCGTTCGTCATTGGTAAACTCAAGGCCCCCCCCCCTCGGTTTACTTACTCAAATATAAATGACCAGCAGGCAACGCACACATAACATCACTGTGTGTCACAGACCATGCCTCTGTCTATCGTCAGGCATAAAATTAAATTACATTGCCTTGCAGAGGCTGGAGGCCAAGAAGATGTATTTGTTGATTAAATATTTAGTGGGTGTAATACACTCTATAGATAAGACTAGGCTGTAGCTACAAGTTAAGTATTGACGCATTTTTCCGGGTAGATCCCACAGCCAGCACCGGCTCCCTGCACCTTAACCACCCCAACCCCACTAGTTTGGTAGTCTATCTTAGCTGTGGTAGACGCAACTTGCAGAAACACCCTCCCCCCCCGCCCCCCCAAATCCTCCAAGATCTGATGAGACTTTTATCCAGAAATAGACACAAAACGCCGGAGTAACTCAGCGGGACAGGCAGCATCTCTGGAGAGAAGGAATGGGTGACGTTTCAGGTTATCCTCCGTCTTTCAGGCCCCAAGTTCTCGAAATTCCTCCCTAAATCTCTCAACCTTTTTTTCCTCTCTTAAAATCGGTCTCTAAAGCCATGCTTTTCATCACGCCTCCCTTAAAGCTGATAGGCACTAATTTACCAATTTGCCAGTTCCCAAGGTGGGATGTAAACTCTTGTCCCTAACTGCTGTTGCTCGTCCAGTGGTTTACCCATTGTGAGTTTGATAGCACAACTGGCCCAGCAGCTGGAGTCAGGGCATGAGTTCAAATCCGACAGTGGGAGCTGGGGAATTGGTAACATTTAAAATATCAACTTTAGGGGGAGCACGGCAGCGCAGTGGGTAGAGCTGCTGCCTCATGGCGCCGGAGACCCGGATCGATCAAAACCTCGGGTGCTGTCAGTGCGGAGTTTGTACGTTCTCCCTGTGACCGCATGGGTTTCCTCTGAGTGCTCCAATTTCCTCCCACATCCCAAAGTGGTCCAGGTTTGTAGGTTAATCGACCTTTGCAAAATTGTTGGGAGTGGATGCTGAAGTGGGAAAACATAGAACTAGTGTGAACAGGTGATCGATGGTCGGTGTGGACTCGGTGGGCTGAAGGGCCTGTTTCCATCCTGTATATTTAAATCTCCTTATGCGGCTTGATGTTAAATGTTATTTGACAATGCTCTATGTGAAGCATCCTGTGACATTTGCCCATGTTATAAGCATCATATCCAGGAGTGAAAGTGACTTAGTTTCTTACCCATATAGCATATCAGCAAATAGTCTATTCAACCCATATTATGCTATGATATGCTGCAATAATATTGAAGAGTATAAGAGGGTGCCTGGTGTTACAGAGAGAAGTAGAGAGAACATTTTTTTAAGTACCCTTGAGTAAGATAAAACTGCCCTCTTTGAAGTTTGATGCACTTTGCAAATATGCTTGCAGGGATAATATACAAATGATTGGCAGGAAGATCTTGCAATGATTTCTGGTAAACAGTAGTCCCAAATCAATTCAGCGAATTGGCAACCATTTTGGCAACAGAAACAAATAAATCTCACAACACTTCATTCATGTGTTCCCCTGACATGTTCTGTTATCGTTTACTGGTAGACACACAATCTGCCCCAGGGCATCAACAGAATACAACTTTCGTGAATAACGGAAGAGTCACATAGCACAAGAGGATTCAGCCCATTGTGCATGTGTTGATTGAACTGTCCAATTAGTCCCTCTCTTTCCCCATACCCCTGTAAATATGTTTTACAGATCCAAAGTTTGGCAATATTAATGTATAATGCCCAGCATCAAAATGTGGCCATTCAGCCCCCCTGTTCAGTGCTGTTATTTTTGCCTCTCCACACAGATCCCCCTAACTACGTATTATTTCTACTTTCTTCTTTCAAAATTACCAAAGCTATTAACCTCAAGCAGAATTGTAGTGGTGAGTTCTCTCTCTGTGTAAAGACATTGTTCTCATTTCCTTAATTAATTTATTTGCCACTATTTTACATTCCTGGGTTCTTATTGTGAATATTTCCACAAAGGGATGTATCTTCTCTATATCTACCCTATCGAATGGTATATTAAAGTCCTTGATTGGATTTTTATTCAACTTTCCACTTTCATGACAAAATAACTTTAAGGGTTCATTCTTTTCTGACAGATACAACACCTAATTTCTGGTACAACCCTTTGTGGATGTTCCCCAGTGATAATATATCTTATTTTCATGTGCAGAAAGTGACCCAACCAAAGTTCAATACAAGTTTAACAAAACTCCTTTTCGATTCTGTTCTGGAAATGTCTTGTTTGCTTGTTTTAGGCCTTATTAACCCGCATTGCCTCCTTACGATATTTATATACCTGTGACACGAGGTTGGTGAGATCCTCCATCAGGTCACAGAGTCAGAGAGTCACGCAGCAATGGAACGGGCCCTTCAGCCCAACTTGGCCATGCTGACCAATCTGCCCTATTGCCGCCAGTCCCACTTGCCTGCATTTGGCCCACATCCCTCTAAGCCTTTCCCATCCATATACCTGGTCATCCTCCTGTGTTTTCTCACTCAGCAGTTACACCCCCAGACTGTTGCTTTATACTGTGAAGAATAATCTCTAGTATCATACTTGTAGACCTTTGTTGCATCATCTTCAACACCATGTTAAATCAATGATTATGCTCCAAAGGTACCTAGCGACATGAGGGCGCTGTCAGTGTATGTGAGCTCATATGCGTGTGTGTGTCTGTGCTCGTGTGTCTGTGTGTGTGCGTGTGTGTGTGTGTGTGTGTGTGTGTGTGTGTGTGTGTGTGTGTGTGTGTGTGTGTGTGTGTGCGTGTGTGTGCGTGTGTGTGTGTGCGTGTGCGTGTGCGCGTGTGCGTATATATATATATACACACACATAAAAACAAACAATAACAGTGCAAAAAAACAAAACCAATGCCCCCAAGTCGATGTAGTACGGAGCTTGTTTGGAGGTTGTTGTGTTTAATAGTAAGATTAAATGAGAACTTACCAGTTTGAAGTTTGATCTTTATTTTATGAGGAGTTACGATGAGGGATTACGTGAAGACCTCGCCAGCACGCATGCGCGACATTCTTCAAAGCAGTGGTGTGAAATCACAGATAGCAACGTAGACTAATATAGTAAGATAAGAGAGAACTTCCAAACCAGTTGAACTTTATAATAGAGGGCTTTGGGAGTGGAGGGCACGTAATCCCTCATCGTAACTCCTCATAAAATAAAGATCAAACTTCAAACTGGTAAGTTCTCATTTAATCTTACTATTTTACTTCGGAGTCACGTGAGTGACTACGTGAAGATTTCAAAGCTCTGTGATTTCATGCCCTGGAAACGAGTCCATGCTCACACACTGACATGCTGGGATAAGAGGATGAACGTATTTCAGACATGACACTGGCTGAAAAACAAAATAGGTATTTATTCATACCAAAACAAAATATATCCCATATAGGGTAACTATTTAGCAGTACTCAAATTTTTTCCTGCAAAAGTGTCAGGAGAGGCCACGGGTTTGTTATAGAAGCGTTGGAATGTCTTCTCATTGCTCCAACCCGCTGTGGCCAGGATGTGGTCCATGGGTACTTCCATCATCCTAGCCGCCGAAGTAGATGCAGCCCTGGTGGAGTGAGATTTGAAGACATTAGTGTCCACCCCCGCTGCATCTAACACCACCCTTAACCATCTTGATATGGTTTGCACCGTGACTTTGTGATGGGGCCGTTTATGGCTTATAAGCAAAGCTTTCTCCGTGCCCCTTAGAGTCTTAGTGACTGTGATATATTGTAATATCAGTGTAACGATGCAGAGTCGAGTATCTGCAGGATAAGCTTGAAACTCTAATGTTTGTCCAGACGAACCGGGTCGGTCTTGTTTTAACAGCCCCCGTATCAGAAAAGTTATTTTGCCATTGGAGATTGTCATGGCGTCCATACTTAACTTGTGTAGGGACTGGACCCGTTGTGCTGTGACAAGTGCCATAATCATTACCATTTTATAGGTGAGCTTGTCCAAGGTGAGCCCCGAATTGGGTGTCCATCCTCGTAACATAGTCAAGACTATGCTAATATCCCACGTATGGTTGTATCTGGGCCTAGGGGGATTGGAATTAAATATTCCCCTCATTAGCTTAGACACTAATGGGTGTGATCCAATAGCCAGATGATCACTCCCTTTGCCCAGATAATTCGATAGAGCACTCCTTGCACAGTTGATGGCACTGTAGCTTAATCCTTCATCGTAGTGAAGGGTAGCCAGGAATTCCAGAACTTCCGTGATGGTGGCCGTTTCATAGGTTGTGTTCGTTGTAGTACAGAACACTTCCCACTTTCTGATATAGGTCAAGTACTGTTTCCTGGTGGACTCCCTGCACAACGCTGAGATGGTATTTATTGTTCTGTCGGTGAGTCCGTATCCCAGAAGTGGCCGTTTCAGAATCTGCAAATTAACAGGTCCATGCGGTCATGACATGGATGGCTTTCCCCTGTAACGGGATGTATCAATAAACTAGGTCGTTTGTTGACCCGGATGCAAGGTTCTGTGGCCATCTGTACTGCTGGGAACCATGGTTGGGTAGGCCAGTCGGGCACAACCAAAATACCCGATGCGGAGTCTTGTCTTATTTTTTGCAAGACCCGACTGATGAGGCAGAAGGGTGGAAATGCATAGCAGAACAAATCCCCCCAATGTAGCGAGAAAGCGTCCATCGCTACTGCCCCTGGGTCTGGTTCCCAAGCAACATATGTTGGAAGTTGGTGATTAAGTCTGGATGCAAAAAGGTCGATATCTGGTGTCCCATAACGTTCTATAATATCCGTAAACACTTTCCGATCCAACATCCATTCTATATTGTCGTTGAATTTTCGTGATCTGGTGTCTGCCACTGTGTTTAGCTTACCTGGAAGGTAAGTGGCTGAGATCCAAATTTGCCTTTGCAGACACCAGTGCCAGATATTATTAGCCAATTCATCACATGATATCGACTTTATTCCACCCATATGATTAATATAAGCCACCACTGTGGTGTTGTCAATTTGTAACCTGACATGCAACTGGTGCATATCTGTGCAGTATGCCCTTAGTCCATGAAATGCTCCCAGCATTTCTGAATAATTAATCCCTAATGTTTTGAATAGGGTTAGCTCTTGTGCACTCCATCTGCCTCCACAACTTGTGGTGGTATTAGTTGCTCCCCAACCTTTGGCACTGGCATCAGTTTGTAAGATAACCGAGGGATTCATGATACTGATGGGGTTAGAACAAAGCTGTGCATTTTCTATCCACCAATTTAATTCAGATTTTGCCTTTTCTGGTAGTTTCATAGGCCTGTCAAAATGGCCTGCATGATTTTTGAGAGCTATAATTTTTGCTCTTTGAAGGTTTTGATAATGGAGTGGCCCAAATTGTGCTGCGGGAAATGCAGCCACTATTTTCCCAATCACTCTGGCTACTTGCCGTATAGATGGATCCCTGATGCCAGTGACGCTCCTGGAAGCTTCTATCAAGTCCACCACCTTGTTAGGTGGTAAGGTGATAGACATTTGCACCGAATCAATGGTGAACCCCAAATAATCCATGGTAGTGGAGGGTTCCAATTTCGATTTATCTGGATGTATGATAAATCCCAGCTTTTGAAAAATATGTTTTGTGGCTAGAACTGCCAATGTAGCCATCTCCAAATTCTCCCCGACAATGAGGATATCATCAAGGTAGGCCATGACAATATGGTTTTGTTTCCTTCAATAGGCTAAAGCTGGTTTCAATATTTTGGTAAACAGCCTGGGTGCTGATGATAACCCATTGGGTAAGGCTTTATATTGCCATAATTGTCCCATCCAGATAAATTTCAGGTATTTCCTATGATCCTTGTGTATAGGTACTGAATAGTATGCATCCTTAAGATCAATGCAAGCCATGTAGTACCTTTCAGATATTAGCTGTCTAGCCGTGACAAAAGTGTCCATTTTAAAATGAACATACTGAACGGAAGTATTTAGTTCGGTCAGGTCTATGATGATGAGGCACCCGCCATCTTTTTTATTTTTGGTAAATATATTCGATATGAACTCCTGAGATTCTCTGATAGTCTTCTCAATTACCCCTTTGTTAATTAGTCTTGATAGTTCAGCATGGCCTGCCATTCTTTCTTTCTGTGAAAGTATAAACTTTCGGCTAGGCGAATGCTGAACTGGGGTAGGGAGTTCATGAATAAACTCAATTTTATAACCCTGAATACTTCCAAGTATGTAAGGATCAGAGGTAAAGGTGCGCCATAATTCATGAAACAAGTGCAACCGTCCCCCCACATTAGATGAATTTAGACATGCAATGTTCCTGAGGGAACCAGACCCACCTACCTCCATGGTTACTGCCGGTGTTGCGGTCTTTGCCCTTGCTTCTTGTGTTGCTGTGTTGCTGAGTTGTAGGGATGGCACATTTTCCAAGAAGGCCGGGCTGGGCCATGGCCTAAAAAAGACCGTTGTGCAGGTGGGCCGGCCTTCGAGCTTTCACCACCGGACGGTCTGTTGTAATATCGCTGTCCGGTGGGTGTGTAGGGGTGCTGCCGCTGCTGATAGTGGGGTTTGGAGGTACCAGGTACCTTAATCAGGCCTATAGCCTTGGCCTCCTCATCCAGGTCTTTCACCTGTTTTGGAAGGTTATCCCCAAACAGCAGATTAGGTGGTTGCAAGTTACCTGACCTGCATAACCCCGCAAATTTGGGATTAAGTGCAGGTTTGATGATGCTCTTCCGATAGCTATTTATTTCAAACTGTGTGTTACACAGCAAAGCCAGAGCATCTTGCAGTTCTTCTGGTAACTCCACCCCTACAGCAGTCCTGGCCACTGCTGTAATCCCGGCGGCCAATAGTTTCAGAATCCTCTGAAGCTTGATTTCTTGCCCTCTGATAGTAGGGCTCATGTTCCCCCATATTGGGTTATTCACCGCAGGAACATTCAAAGAGTTACAATTCTCAGGAGCGAGATACTTCTCAGCTGTTGCATTAACGGCTTGCTCCTGAAGCTGGTTGGTAGCCATATAGTTAATGCTGGCTGCCAGCTTCTGGTGAATAGGCAGTCCTTTCTGTGTAGGAACAGCATGTTTGTTCACCATATCCAGTAACTCTTCCTGCACCCCTGACACTGCTGGTTGTTCAGCCAAATCCCCCTCTTCAGGGTCAGCCCAGTTCTGACCCCTAATGCTCCCCTGCGAAGAGGGTGAGACATTTGGCAGTCCATGGTAGGATTCTGCCGTGGGCCTGCGAAGAGGCCCACTGTGACTCTGCCCCTGCAAAAGCAGGTCATGCTGGAGAAACTGCTCCATCATCCGCTCCATGCGGGAAAGACGCCCGCCGTCGCAATCAGAGAACGGGGTGTCTTCGGGTCCGGACCCAGCTGAGTCAACGGCCCCGTCCGACTTCCGGGTGGTTTTGCCGCCAGACCGCGGCGTACCTGCGGTCCTCATCGGCGAAAAGTCGGGAGCTGCCGGTAACACCTGCAGCTCTGGAGTAGCGGCACGCTGCTGGCTGCTCCCCACAGCAGCGGATTTTGCCGCTGCTCTTTTTGATTTTCGCGACTCCATGTTGGGTTTTCTCCTGTAAGCAAGAAAAACACCGAGTCGCCACGCTCACCACTACAGGTGAGACTTACCTTCCGTAAGTTTTTAAACTTACGCTGGAGGAGCGACGCTCCTCCCGACTGTCGCTTCCGCAATGCGTTCGACGATATGTCGCGCATGCGTGCTGGCGGGGTCTTCACGTAGTCACTCACGTGACTCCGAAGTAAAATAGCCTGATGGATGCTGTGCTGTGCAGATGAAAACCTTTATTCCAACATTATCAAACCAGTAGTGAGTTCTGTGTTACACTTCTCTCTGGATAAAGGTGTTAATAGACAATAGACAATAGACAATAGGTGCAGGAGTAGGCCATTCGGCCCTTCGAGCCAGCACCGCCATTCAATGTGATCATGGCTTATCATCCCCAATCAGTACCCCGTTCCTGCCTTCTCCCCATATCCCCTGACTCCACTATTTTTAAGAGTCCTATCTAGCTCTCTCTTGAAAGCAACCAGAGAATCTGTCTCCACCGCCCTCTGAGGCAGAGAATTCCACAGACTCACCGCTCTCTCTGAGAAAAAGTGTTTCCTCGTCTCTGTTCTAAATGGCTTACTCCTTATTCTTAAACTGTGGCCCCTGGTTCTGGACTCCCCCAACATCTGGAACATGTTTCCTGCCTCTAGCGTGTCCAACCCCTTAACAATCTTATATGTTTCAATGAGATCCCCTCTCATCCTTCTAAACTCCAGAGCATACAAGCCCAGCTGCTCCATTCTCTCAGCATATGACAGTCCCGCCATCCCGGGAATTAACCTTGTAAACCTACGCTGCACTCCCTCAATTGCAAGAATGTCCTTCCTCAAATTAGGGGACCAAAACTGCACACAATACTCCAGGTGTGGTCTCCCGGTTTCCCTAATGAATTTACTTGCCTCCGTTACACATTGTATGCTGTCGGGGCCCAGAGGCAGATTTTGCGTTAGCCAGCTGGATCTACCCACAAAGAACAAAGAATTGAATGAAACAGTGGAAGCTGATAGAGGTCCAGTTGTGACCTTGTCAGGGCACCTTGAAACCTGTGCAATGGTCTCACTGGGAGGGGGGGAGGTGAGCTGAGGGCAGGGTGAAGTCAACTCACGTGGTGTGGCTCAGGACTGCCAAAGAGTGTTAAGTGAACCGCACCAAGCCATTCAAAGGAGCCTTCTCCACCTCCACACATTCATAAGCAAGTGCTCTCTCCTGGCAGCCCAAGCTGGTCTTCGTCTGCCTCATCCTGTCCATGACTTATTCTCCCGATCTGTATTGCACAGAAAGAAACAAATAAACTCCCCATCTCCAAAGAAGCTTCAGTCCTGGCTAGGTTTCCACTCACCTCTCAGTGCCTCACAGAATAGTTGTGCAACTGAGTTACCTGTTCATCGACACAAAAAGCTGGAGTAACTCAGCGGGACAGGCAGCGTCTCTGGAGGGAAGGAATGGGTGACGTTTCGGGTCGAGACCCTTCTTCAGACCTGATCCCTGTCTCTCAGACCCAGAAACTGTATTGGTGTTTAGGAAGCCAACATCCGGGATTGCCCTGGTGCCTCTGAGGGTGAATGATTAGCCTCCAGGACACTATTGCAAATAAAAGGGGTGGCGCGGTTGAACAGCGGTAGAGTTGCTGCCTTACAGCGCCAGAGACCCAGGTTCGATCCTGACTACGGGTGCTGTCTGTGTGGAGTTAGTGCGTTCTCCCCGTGACCGCAGGGGTTTCCCCCCCGAGTGCTCCAGTTTCCTCCCACATTCCAAAGACGTACAGGTTTGTAGGGTAGTTGGCTTTGGTAAGAACTATAAATTGTCCCTAGTGTGTAGGATAGTGTTAGTGTGCGGGGATCGCTGGCTTGCACGTTCTCGCTGGTCCAAGGGCCTGTTTCCATGCTGTATCTCTGAACTAAACTAAACTAAACTAAACACTGAAAAAAATGTGAGGACAATTTATGTTTCTTTTCATCATCTCAGCTTTTAGCACATCAGTCATAAATATATTGGAACTGGGGATAAGGTGGCTGCCATTGATAGTACTTTTAGATTCAGAGACAGTTTCTTCCCAGCTGTTATCAGGCAACTGAATCATCCTCCTACCAACTAGAGAGCGCTATCAGCTACTGTACCATCCACTTCATTAGAGATTCTTGGATGACTTTTAATCGGAATTTACTGGACTTTATCTTTCACTAAACCGATTCTCACTATCCTATATGTACACACTGGGCAGCTTGATTGTAATGATGCATAGTCTTTCCACTAACTGGATATCACGCAACAAACAAGCTTTTCACTGTATCTTTTTAAAATAAAGAAATAATTTAAAAATACATCACTGATTGGTACTGATTGTGGATGATCAGCCATGATCACATTGAATGGCGGTGCTGGCTCGAAGGGCCGAATGGCCTACTCCTGCACCTATTGTCTATAATTTAATAAATAATAAATAATAAACCTGACAATAATAAATTAAACTTGTCAGGAATCATCATATTGGCACAAAATGTCTTCCTTACTTATTGTCTATGGGGTGTGAGATGGAGATATGGCATAATTCAGGGTAGGATTAAGGGCAAGGAGGTAGAAGCAGGAAGTCTTGTAATGGAACATCGAGACTTGTAATGTTTAATCTGAATTGTAAATTCTATGCGATATTCAGATTTTTTAAAAAATCTGAATTACACTTTAATTAAGTAATCCAATGAGTGTCACTCTACCAGGCAGAGATTTGACTCTGGCACAGAGGGTTAATATGGAGAAACAAGGAACCACAGATGCTGGTTTACACAGTGGGACACAAAGTACTGGAGCAACGCTGCAGGTCAGGCTGCATCTCTGGAGAACATGGATTAGTGACGTATTAAGTGATGTAATAAAACCTCATTAGACTCGGGCAGCTGGTCACAGCGCACACCAGCCCAATTCCAGCCTCTTGAAATAGACCTTCAGAGATTACCAGATGGAGAAGATTTTTTAAATATGCTCAAAGTGTTTTTGTGACCATGCCGCAGCTTAAAGTAACCGTGGGAACCAATGGTCATTCAACATAGAGAAGATAGGCAATTCCCCTCAGATGGGTCCCGACCAGAAACGTCACCTATCCATGTTCTTCAGATATACTGCCGGACCCACTTTGTTACTCCAGCACTTTGTGACCACAGTGGGCCAATGGTTATTGTATCAGCCTGTGATAGGAGTAATGCCCCTGTCCCACTTGGGAAACCTGAATGGAAACCTCTGGAGACTTTGCGGTGGAATAAAACTGGGTGAAAAAAAGGTCTTACCTTCCACTACCTGCAACCTGCGGCAACCACCTTCAACTAACATCGCAACCGGCTTCAACTAAAAATTACCGATTTTTAAAACGGCAAACTATTTTTAGTCGCGGCCGGTTTTGAATTTTTTGAAATAATTGCCGGAACACAGAAGAAGTGGAAACCACTTTCGACCATTAGGGAGACTGACAAAAACCTCCGGGAACCGTACGGAAAGCTTGGATGGGGCGCAAAGTCTCCAGAGGTTTCCTAAGTGGGACAGGGGCATTAGTCTACATAGTATGGTGTGTCTGCAATTGTTTTTCAGTTTAGTTTAGTTTAGTTTGGAGACGCAGCACGGAAACATGTCCACCGAGTCTGCGCCGACCAGCGATCCCTGTACACTAACACAATCCTACACACACAAGGGAAAATATACACTTAAACCATGCCAATTAACCTACAAACCTGTATGTCTTTGGAGTGTGGGAGG
>OY740809.1:28536804-28538110 GCA_963514005.1 Raja brachyura | reverse complement strand
CTGCCGCTGCGCCACCGTGCTGCCCATTTAGTCATCAAGGTTGCCTTGGTGTTGGGCCCACACAGGGTTAACTGAAATGCTGGTTGTCGGGTTATGAGTGGAGTCAGTATCCTTCTGCTGGAAATGCTGGCAGAAAACATCAACTGATCTTACACTATCCAATAATCATGTTTGAATAATGCCACTGAGAAAGATTAGGCTTGTTATGACATTTGCTCTGTTGACAGATGCCAGGAATTAATTTGCCAGTTCTTCAGATCAGCAGCAGCTGCAACTTTGGTGACAATCCAGATGAATTACTTAAACCCTTGATAAACTGAATTATACCAAATAAACTGCCTGAACTCCAGCTAGAGAACAGGACTCCACATGTATAAACTGCAAAGACCTCCGATAAATTATTTAAATCCCAAATTAACATATGGTGAGCAATTGACAGCACTGGGCTTGTACTCGCTGGAGTTTAGAAGGATGATGGGGGACCTCATAGAAACTTGACGAATAGTGAAAGGCATGGATAGAGTGGATGCAGAAAGGATGTTTCCACTCGTGGGAGACTATAGGACCAAAGGACATATCCTCAGAATAAAAGGATGCAATTTCTTTAGTCAGAGGGTGGTGAATCTGTGGAATTCATTGCCACAGAGAGCTGTGGAGGCCAAGTCATTGTTTTTTTTTAAGGAAGAGATTAGCAGACTCTTGATTTGTAAGGGTGTTATGGGTTATGGGTTATGGGGGTGAGGGCAGGAGAATGGGGTTGAGAGGGAAAGATCAGGCATGATTGAATAGCGGAGTAGACTCGATGCCTACTTCTGCTCCTATAACTTACGAAATTATGAATTTAAATTGTGGAACCTCAGGAAAAACCACGTTGGACAAATGATGATCAATGGATAGAATTCTTGAAGAGGTCATTGACAGCTAATGGAAAGCAAGATCTTGCATTTTTCTGGTCATTTTCACTGCCCTTTTGTAATGTAGCTACTATTTTGTTGTTGGTAAATATGAAATAAATATGTACCTAGCAATGTTTCACAAAACCCAAAGATAGATCATTCTTTCTAAGGAGAATATTGAGCATGACAGCTGATGAACTCTTGGCATTTATTCAGATGTGATCATTTTCCATCTGCGACATTAAAACCCAAATATATATCTGAGCCAAAAGATGGCACGTCTGACAGTGCTGCCTCCCTTGATGAGCTAAACTAGATTTTGCACTGTCAAGCTCTACATTGGCCCACACCCACATCTTTCCAACTCACGTGTGAGAGGAGTTACTAGAATGTTGCCTGGGTTCCAGCAA